>JAOXJP010056034.1:0-15833 GCA_025762735.1 Platanus orientalis | reverse complement strand
CACTTTAACCGTTGTTGTGTGAATGGTTGCTTGTCAACCAATCCACCATTAATTCTAACCCTTTGACAACCATTCCCAACTAAATAGTTTCTCATTTATTTCTGTTGGCAACCATTTCCACTTTTCATATATGACCGTTGACAATTATTGTTATCCAACATCTTATCATCATTCTAATCTACCGGTGAAGGAATCATCGGTCATTCACATTAAGCCACTTAAATCATAAATAAATCCCACCAAGCCATAGTAGAATATCAAAAAACAATTCATTTTTAAGCAAATCTTATCAACTAAATTCTTCATTAAAATTAATTGCATTACAACATAATCTTAACCTTATCAATAAATAACCTTGGAAAGTTCACATTTATTCGAAACATACGCGTCACTTATCAAACACTTTGACAATAAATTCATCAAGGTAAAGAAAACCCACAACTTCATTTCTTTCTTCTCCTCACTCTATCATTTTATTTAAAAGAAGAAAAATTAAAAAATCAAAAATCAAAATATGAAGATGAACCAGAAAAACCCATAAAACATAATCAAACGCTATAAAAGAAACATCCAAGAAACGTTTTCGACAATAATTTGATGATATTCCGGTGGCATCCTAGTGATTTCTCTATCAATGGCATCTATGGTGATAGCTAAAAGCAAGAAAGGAATCAGGAGGGATAACTCCATCTCATTTATTGTGTGGAGCTCTGCCTAGATAAGATGAAGATGTGGTGCTTTCATACCGGTGATAGTAGAGAGTTCGATTTGTTTAGGAAACTATATTCTGATTTCAATGGCATTCTATATAATGGATACAATCTTTAAAGATGTGTCATCTTTAGATTAAAAAAAGGGTAATCTAACATGTCTATAAAGCTTATAGAATTTAAGCACTTAAATGGCAATCAATAAATAAGATTTAAGAATTTAAAATAGTAAAACAAAAGATAGAATAACATATCGATTTTAAGGTTTGATCCATCCAATGGTCCTTGCTTTGGTATTGCACCATTGTTGTCACTCTTCAACAACACGAAAAATCTTGTTAAGATCATTGGAGCAAAGTGGAATTATCCAAGAAATGGATTTGTAAGAAGAGTGCTTCAAAGCACATTACAAATGTCACTTTCCTTTAAGACAATTTTCGCCACTCAATCAAATTGAGTCAACGAAGGAGTTATAAGTGAGTCGTCTCCAAGATACAATGAAACCCAACATTTCATTGTATGTTGATCTACGGTTTGTTGTACTGAAAATGAACCCAAAACACTCGCAACTTTAAAAGACACAAGACTAGAATAATTTTCTAAGAAAAAGAAAGAGAGAGAAAAAGATGAAAATTGCATATTTTGTGGCTAAATGACCCCATTTATTTGTGAATATGGGGGGTTAGTTCCCTTTAAGCAAAAGGCATGATATAGGGGTCCCATTTAGGTCTAAAAGGTACCTAGATGTCTCTTAGGCTTTTCATTTGTGACCATTGGGCCTAAGAGACATCAATGGTTTCTTTTGGACCTAAAAATTTAAAAGATACAACTCTTTAAACTAACTAAAGGGCAATTTGAAAAAGTTAAACTTCTAATAACTATCCAACTATAACCACCTAAACGGCTATAACATTTCAAATTTTAAAATTTTCCAATACTTTTCCCTATTTGGTACTAATGTGTCGGACCCTGGTGTCGATCTCACCTTAGGCTGACCTCAGGTGGTCTCACCAAATCCTCAACGGAGCAAGAGGGGATGGGAGATGTAAAACGTTGATTTACTTTTTTTTAAGATATTATATTTTGTTTTAAAAACCCTATAATCTTTAAAATGTTATTTTTATTTATCCATCATTCACTATGTTTTTTTTTTAAATATTATTCTATCTAACCTAACTTTTATATATTGTGGTGATAGGGTGGGATTGACTACATTCATAGGGTTAGGCTTGGGTTTAGCCCCGAATGGACCCACCATTGAGGCAGAGAGAATAAAGATGCTGTTGGTATGCAATCTTGGAACTCACTATTATGATCTAGTGATAAAATCAATAAATTGCAATCAGGCTAATCGTTGGATTAGATTGTGGTAGTTGTTTGGCTACAATGTTTTTTACAACATAATCTAGATATTGAAATGCAAACTTTAAGAAGAAGAGAAAGAAAGAAAGAAAGACAGACATAAAGAAAGAAAGAAAAAGACTGAAATTAAATACCAGATTTTCCAACCCTGCACTTATGAAAAGTTTCACTCTCCTTGTGGTTTAATAACTTTACCTACTATTTCTATATTATATTCATCTGATTTCCTACTTATAATTTTCATTTCATTTACTGTAGATATTCATTTGTCCTCCCAAAACTTTATTTTATCCCCACGTCTTACTTCTCATCTAATTTCTTTATATAATACATCTCTCCCTTTTATTATATTTTTCCATAACAAAAAACTCTTATTATAACTTATGGCCTCTAAATAGATCTTATGTGGATAGTAACTTGATTTTAAGAATTTTATTCACATTGTATCTAGATTTTTTAACATTCTCCAAGTCTATTTAGCTAACAAAACTTTGTTATACTTATGGATATCTCTAAACATAATGCTTCATCTCCTTTATTTTCCTAAATGTCTCCCATTTAACCCGGTTATTATTATTATTTTTTGTTTGTCTTTTTTATCCCATCAAAATTCTCTTTGTTTTCTATCTATATTGTTATATAATATTTTAGATAATGAGAAAAAAGACATAGCATAAGATGACAATGTTGTTATTACTACTTTTAGAATTATTTATGTGTCTGCTTGATTTAGAATTTTTTTTTCTTTCATCCTTGTATTCTTTTGTTTAATCTATCCTCTATATATAAAATAATGTTATCTTATTATTCCCTAGATTTGATGGTAGGCCTATATATTTTCCTGGTTCGTTGACTTGTTTTATTCCTAACTTGTTTATCATAATTTATCTAATCTAATTTAGAGTTTATTTACTAAATAATATTTCAGAATTTTCATAATTTATAGTTTGTCCTGAAGCTTTACTAAAATTTTCTAAAAATGACGTAATGCTTTACCCATGTTTTACTTTAGCTTTTGAAAGAAATGTAACAATCATCTAAATAGTAAATAGGTTATCATTGAATTATTTTTGCTTCTTTTTTTGATCTTTATCCCTTCTATAGTATTCTCCGTTTTCATTTTTTTAAAATTTGCTTTGAATCCTGCCATACAAATGAGAAATCAAAAGGTGATATAATGTTCCATTGTCAAGTCCTCTACTTGGTTTTTATTTATTCATTAGGGAAACCGTTAATTAAAATTTAATTTATATGCAACTGAAGAAACAGAATCCATTATCCATTTTATCTCATTCGGCTAAATTTCATTTTTCCTAATATTTTCTCTAAGAATTTTCATTCTATCCTCATATGCTTCATTTATTTATATTTTTAGAGCCATATTATACTTATTGTTTTTATATATCTTCATAAATCATATTTCATATGCTATCATTATACTATCTATTGTTATGCCTATCTTTAATGAAAGCACATCGGTTGTAAGATATTAATATTACATTCTTGAATCTATTTGCTAATATGTTTGATATTATTTTATATAATGCAATACATAAACTTATTGGTCTATGTTATGCAATATTGCCAAAAAAATGTCTATTGATAAAATAGGAAAGAGAAAAGCACAACATCTCTCTTAGATAGAAAGAGTGGAAGGAATAACTAAGAGATTTTTTGACATATTAGGGAAAGTATTAGACATATTCTGAAGGCAAAGGATCAGCTCAAGTAAGGCTTCCGCAAGCATGCATCCACAAGCAATCTTTCTCAAACTGCCACATAGAACAATAAAAAGAAAGAAAGCAAACCCAAGATATAGCTTGGGATTTTGTCAGCCTTTTTTTGTTATATGACAGCTCTAGCAAGATGCTTATGCATGCTTGTGGAAAGTTTGCTTGAGCTGATCTTTTTCCTATTTTGAATATCCAAAATTGCAAATTCAAAACACAACATATGTAGTTCTCATTTAAGAGATGTGGAACTTAACTTAAGTGGTATTAGATTCGACCTTTTTTTTTTAATGTTTTAAAGAGAGTAAAACCTTCATGACTGTCACAAACACGAACTTCTCTTTGTTGTGTTGGTCTTGCACAAGTTGTGGGAGATGATCAATTAGGTCAATCCATTTAGAAGTTTTTGTTCAATATAAAAAGAGGAAACCTAATATGTTTACATAGAAAACTCCCATTCTGTCTTCTTATGCTATATCCTACACATGACATTCATTTTTCATATATCAGAGTTACCTATGAAATGCAACCCTTCTTTTCTATGGAAGGGGAAAGATGGAAGGTTGACCATCCATTCCTAATAGTTTGAATGAATAATTGTGATTGTCTGCTAGGTGCAATTATAAGGCTATAGCCTTTCAATAGAGTTGCATAACCAATTAAATTATTTTTTCAAAGATACATTGAGTGCCTTCATCTATTTGAAAGGTTACCTTACAAAGCTTTTGGTCTTTTTGCTTTATCAAATCAACCATTTTATTATGATCTTTAGACTCTTGAATAACTTTTAAATCTTTAGGATTATGATAGTATTATAGGTTTTTATTACTCATCAATACCTATATATGGGTAGAGTGCCTATAAAGAAATGAGTTAAGCAAGTAAAACAATGCCTGAACATTCTAGACCGATCAAATTAATATATTTAAAGGCCACATGTCCACTAGATGACTCATCAAAACCATCACATAGCCACATATTTAAATCACCCATTACTTAAATCACATATTAGAACCTTCTTTTTGCTCAATAAAATAATCTTTTAACAGTCTCTAAAGCATGTCATATAGGGATAAACAAATTAACATTTGTGAAGTAAGGATTGGAGCAAAAGTCTTTTGAATAAACATCAATAACCCACTATTTTTTTAGCTAGATCAAGAATATTCTTCTAGAAAAGTCACATAACCTTGGTTGTTAGACTGAACACATTAATTCTATGTGTATATGATATTTTTTATTCCACTTTGTATATCAACAAGGATCCTAACATTTAGGCCATAATCAAAATGTTGTAACACTTGGGCTATAACCATTGGGCAAAGGTTTAACCTCGTGATTAAGTAATATGGCTAACATATAGTTAATTTACAAGATCTGAGCATTTTATAAGGTCACCCATGGTTTAGACGTATATATATGTGCACACATTAAAAACTCAATGTGATAGATCTTGGAGACAATAACATATAAAATTGAAATTGCAACAATGATTGGATTGATGGGGTGGGAAATTCCTGAGCAAGGGTAGAGAAGGGGGCATTGGACTACTAGTGAAGAAGATAAATTGCTTTGCATGGGGAGGGAAGATGGAGTTTTGTGGCTATATGTAGGTAATCACTCTTAGGGCCATCATTTTACAATAGATATTAACAAGAGTTATCCATGGGCTTACCTTAGTTTAGGGTTGTCAACTATCTGATTATTATCTATATTTGATTTGTATGTGATCCAATAATATTCGATTCGAATGTATCTATATCCAATTCAATTATTCGACTAGATATTCATATATGTTGAAATTAATAAATAATTAATATCTATACTATAATGTTGTAGGACATGTTATGTAGAATACAATACATGAATACCATAACCTTAACCCATTTCTCATCTCCCATTCCCAATTTGAATGAAAGAAAGCTTCTAGTAACCAGTTCCCCATTCTCTCGTTGATCTATCAATCATATTTTATCACTATAATTCCTCGGTCCTTAGTGTTTTTGTAACTATCCGAAAAATATTTGAATTCAATTCGATATCCGATTAAATAAACAAACACAAATATGTATATGCCTATATCCGATTTGTATTCAACCATAGAGAGCCTTACCTAAGTTGAGCTAACTCGGCTCTTAACTCTCCCAATTTGGGCTTAGTTAGAGTAGAGTTTTACCCTTTGTTGTCATTCTCTTTCATCTTATTTCAATATGCACTTTTACAAGAAGTTTATGACTAAAAATGATTTAGCAAATTTGAGTATAGACTTGGGTTATTTAATAATTTTGGTTCTTATTTGGGTAAGTGGGTGAATTACCAAAGGCCTGGACTGAAGAGAGGTCAATTGACTCGGGAAGAAAGCATCATCATAGGACTGCATGCCTTGTTGGGAAACAAGTAACAAAATTAAATCATTTAGATGACTTCATTACTTAGGGCATGTTTAGCAGTCACCTGTAATATAATCCTTTCATTTCATTTCAAATTCCCAAGCCATGTGTAGCCATAAGGTGATGGTTCAAAATGAACTAATTCAGATTTATACTGATTTGTCAAGGAAAATTAGAAATAAAATCATCTTATATTTTTTATAAATGAAATGATATATGTTATCACTCATATTTTGGTGATGAATGAAAATCAATCCATTAGCAAATCAAGATGAATCTAAATGAGTTCGTTTTCAACCATCACATTATGGCTTCAAATGCCTTGGGAATTTGAAATGAAATGATTTCATTACTGGTGGCTGCCAAACACGACCTTACATTTTATCCAACCAACATTTGATCACTCTCATGTTTTGGTAATCACTAATCACTAATTGAGAATTCACAAAATACAATGAGATTAAGAACTACTAGAGAATACGTTTTAAGAAATCTTTGCTGAGTCGAGGAAAGCAGAAAACTAGAAATTGAGAAATGTCAACAACAATAACAACAATTATAGCAACATCAGTGGTAGCAACAGCAACAACATCACGTCGTTGGATGAAAAAGATTCTATCTCATCTCACCGGGGATGGTTATAGATTGGATATGTTGCAAAATAGGCAAGAGATAGTTTCCATCTATCACACCTTAGAGGACTAATGCTCACCTGTGATGTTTTAAGACTGGACCTCCTTGGAGGCCTCCCTGGGAGAGGAGGACTTGTGGGGCGGCTTGTGGAACATGGATGACGTCCCTGCTCATTTAGACCAGAAATGGAACATAACAGACGTATCTTGCAAAACCAAGTTTCTTTACTATAAGGCTGAACGATAGAGCCTAGTACCTACGTGCATGGGTACAAAAGAAATAAAGAAATAGACTTTACATATATGTTCCAGAGAGTAACATGCCTGAGTAACGTGAAAAACATGCTCAAGTTTAAGGGTGCCAACTAACCGAGATTTGCCAAGGTGAGCTCGGGCTCGTCACATGAGGACAAAGCTCCGGCTCAACTAGGCCAAAAGTCGTTATTTTGAAAATAATAATAATAAAAGAGAGCCCATTAGCCCAATTTGTCTTGAACATTACTGGTATCAATATACATATACACCGAAGGGATGTGCTGTCCAGGATATACCGTTGACCCCTTTGTGGGCCCTATGTAAAAGTGCTCGGGGCCAACACACCCCTGTGAAGGAGCGAAGGTACATCCTGGACAGAACATCCTAGTTCTTTTATATATATATATATATATATATATATAACCAAACCAAGGTTTTAGTGAGCTTGGCTTAGTGAAGCTTGATCGGGTCAGACTCACTTAGGAAAAGAGCTTATATGCTCAGGCTTGGAGCCGAGCTCTGAGCCAAGCTAGCTCAGCTCATTGACCAAGTTTAATCACTCGACTCAAATTTGACAATGTGTACAACATGGGGGTAGGATCTATTGAGAGTGTATCCTTCTAGTTTACAATTTAGGTTAAGCTCAATGTAAATATCGTTTTATCATAAACACTTCATTAGAAGCTCCTTTTTTATTATTGGCAATTGGAAATTCATTAATCGAACCATAGGAATATAAGAAACTATGTCAAAAACAAGAGCTGATACAGGTCAACACTTAGCAGGGAGTAGAATCCACCCAAGAAAAAAAGGAGTCCCAAGGAAAAATCTCTGCTAGAACATGAGCAGCTTAGTTATTTTGCGGTTACACAAGTATACACGGCTCTGCTCCATGGGAATTGTTCGAGGAGTTGGTTTTTGACATGTTGGGATGATTACAAGTTACTGGTCAGGTTTCACATGAAGCCAATACTAGACTACTCGATCTAATCAGCTTAGGCCCAAACTAGGCACGATGCCTAATAGATTATTGGCAACCAAGAAAAAATTACACAACTGGATTTTGGTACTACCGCCCTGTGCGACCTAGATTAGGGCATTAGAGGCAGACACATTAGTGCCAAAAGAAGATTTACACTATGGGGGATGCTTTTCACTTTTCGACACTAAAGTTTCGGCCCCTTATGCCATATTGACCTAAGGTGTTCGTACCTAATCCTTTGAGAAATTACAAGGGCGGTTGGTTATGGGGCATATGATCCCTCAACAACCCACGTACCCTATGCCCGAGGCCTCAATCATAATAAAACCCAATTCTAAAATCAAGTTGACCCAACTAAGCAAGGAAATGGGTGTCTACCCTGACCCTTCACATGGGATAAAAATCACCAAGAATAATGTCCTATGACCAAAATTTTCTATGACCTTATGTTACTATGCCATAGACTAATAGGTGATGTGTTTTTTAATTTGGTGTCTCATTTTGGACACCTACTTTTTTTATTTGAATACCTTCTTTTATGCTTTTAACCCTTTGCACTCTTACATGTTAACCTGTGGATTGGTCATACATAGTCACAAAATTTTGCTCTCAACAATCACCACAGGCTAACGTGGTGCATTACAGGGTTAAAGGCATTAAAAAAAATGTGTCAAATTAAAGAATACGCCAAAGAATGACATCAAATGCAAATGTAAAACTTCTACTACAGGGGATCCCACCACTCTTAACTTGCCTCCAATTATTCCCTAACAATTTTTTTAGAAATAAAAGGGCAAACTTTGTTGAAATAAGGAGAAGAAAACAAAAGTAAAGAAAACAACAAACAAACAAAACAAAAGACCCTCATCAAAAAGATGAAGGGCTAAGGAGAACATAAAAATAGAAAAAATCACAAGGAGAAAACAGATATTACAACTCCTCACATCAAATAGAATGTCACTCCTTCTCTACAAACTCAACCCTAATAGAGATCCAGTTGAACAAACATATATAAATATAAAGATTAATCTCTTCCAGAATCTTCGTCTTGCCCTAAAAATTCTAGAATTCCTTTTCTTCTAAAGACCCCAGTAGATGGCCCCTGGTAGGAAAGACCATATAAGAGCAGACATACTCTCTAAATCGTGGATGCACCACCTCGAAATTAACTCACACAAATGGGAGGGAAATGACCAATAAACATTAAGATGAGAAAGGAAGAAACCCCAAATGTAGTAACTAGTAAGTCATGCCACAATGAACAAATAGATGATCCATTGATTCCTTGCCCATTAAGCACAACACACATCAGTTTGCTTAATTCCAACCCCTATTTTGCAAATGGTCTAAGGTGATAATTTTATCCAGAACCATGCTCCACAAGAAGAAACAAACTTTTAATGGGATACTTGTCAGCACCCAATTTTGGCCCAGAGACTAGAGGTTTCTTTCAATGGGTAACATCGGTTCTTTACAATAGGCCTTTAGGAATCCTCGGAAACCAAAGTGATTAAACAAAATCTCATTTTTTTAGGTCATTCACATTCTTTCCTAATTTGGCACTTTAAACTCACAATTTTTTTTCTAAGATCTTTATAGGATTTTCTTTCTTCATTTTTCTATCATTATTTTCAATCTATAGTTTTCTAAATTGTTGTCCCAAGTTTGGTCACATCTACCTAAGAAATTACAATTTTATCCCTCATCAAATGTGGACCACTGAATCTTTTCATACAAGTACCAAATGACTAATCAGGAATCATGAATGTATCTGAATGGTCCAAAACCTAGAAATTGAGTGTTTGATCATCAAATCCTGTTATATCATGTTTATATGAATCTTGACCCTTGATTTAAAATCTTTCAAAATCTAATAAAATTACACCCTAAATGATCAATTTGACAACATAGATGTGCTCAGAACATCCCAAATCTTTAAAACAGAGTGTTCGTTCATCAAAATCCATTGTTTTGAGTTTCAGCAAATCTCGACCCTCGATTTAGAATTTTTTAAATTCTAAGAAAAGTACACATTGGATGATTAATCGGACACCGTAAATGGATCTGGCATGCATCAAAACCTTTGGGTACCAGTTACAACTTTTGGAATCTATTTCTAAACCCTCCATCATACCATGCGAATTCATGACCATCTGATCAACTGTTTCAAAATTTCAAATAAAAATTGGATGCTACCATGCGGATTAGAGTGGTTGATTTATTCAGTGTGGGGGTCTTGATCAAAATTTCAGGATTTAAATCAATGAAACTTTGAGTTTAATGCACTGCATTTTGATGCATTGCAATGCGCTAGATCAACTTCTTCTAGGACAATTAGCACCATCTAATAAAATTCAGCCACATCAAATAAATAAGTAAGATCTTATAAAATAATATAATATATTATCCTACCATATAACATGTCCTACACTAACAACCAAATCTATCATAAACCCCCTAATAAGTATGCTATTGTGTCCAACACGTATCCTCCTCTAAGCTTCCTAATATACCAAGCCTAAGTTAGTAAGCCATATATGTATAATATAATATGATATAACATAAAAGGGCAAAAAGCCTAAATGTCCACCTTTCTTCTTCTAAAACCGAACTAGCCACCCAAAAAGAGTGGATTTTCATTCAATCAATAAGTTAAAAAATATAAAGAAATAAAAGAAAAACACTCACCTCCAACCCACACAGCACACACACCATTTCGCCCTTACCATTTGAATCCCAAGCCCCTATCCCATGCATTCATATTTTTGCTCGCATCTCATGAGGTGGCCCCACTTACATCCAATCCTTATGATCTCAACAAATCTCTAAAAGGATTGAATCAACATCTCCTCTCCCTTGTTGCTCTCATCCCAACGCGGCACAACTATACTTTATTTTTTTATTATATTTTATTCCCTCAAGCTTTCATACCTTCTTTATTCTCCCTAAAAGAAATCCATGATGCACGTATCTCCCACACCGAACCTGCCCAGCCATCCTTGCAAAAGATACGCATCAGCTCCTCTCAATGGATCACTCGTTAGTCTCCACTAAGATCTCACCAGTATAAATAAGAGCAAATGTATTAAAAAAAAAAAAACCTTGGATAACTCTTTGGCTAAAACTCTGGAATGACTTGGATAAAAGATCAATGCGAAGGTGTTACCCAACTGAAGGAAAGAAGTCCAATCTCATATGTGCTCACATACAAAGAGGTAAGATCAACTCTTTCGGTTCATTTGTTTATTTTGTTGTTTAGTTTGTTCTTAAAATATTACATGTATTTTTGTTATTTATTTATTGGTAAAAAGGTCATGTGTTTATCATAAAACTAATCCATGTAAATTGGTATTTTGAACCTGGTAGTATGTTTCTCGGTCATAATCCATTTAGCATGGTCTAAAGATTATTGTTTGTTTATTAGCTAACTTTCTCTCTATCTCTATATCTTTTTTTTATTTTGCTAAACTTCACCTCATCACTTCTGCTAAACCCCCTGGACTGCGATCACGTCTCACAATCAAGCAATTTCCATATCCTCTGTTATTTGTCCAAGACCATTCTATACAAGCCTGGTGAATGCTGATCTATCCAAACCTATTGAATGTCTCTCAAGCACAACATTTACAATGATCCGATAACTACCACACCCTTTCAAACTCTATCTTAAATACCACCCACCATCCATTAACAATAATAACAACAACAACATACAGCTTTATCCCAACTACCTGGGGTCATCTACACCAATGTTGTTCTGTCATCCCACTCTGTTTATGACCATTCATTAAGAGTGAAATTTTATTAATGGCATGCATCACCCAAGGATAATATCCATTTTTTTTGTCCCACGCGTGCAAACATCTCAAACTGCAAAGCACTCCCTGTTCCCCACCATGCACTTTACCAATGTCCCATGCCACTTATTCCCGAAGCTATAGCCTGTTAGTTCTCTATCACCCCAAGCCTTACATTTTTAACATCTTGTATTATTCTTAAAGGAACAAAGGAGGGGAACTGTTTCATTTGGGATGGCATGCTCACTGAGGATGTAGAAATAGCAAGAGAGCATGTATAACCTGATGGTGCCCATAGAGAGATGGGTGACAGTTAATATGTAGTTACATGTTTGTCAAAATCTTAACCCATGGTCATTCAAAATTATAAATGTGTCTATATTGATGACTCCTAAAGTTTAGAGAAAAGGCCGCACACACGTACAACAAGGTCTCTATTTTCCCTATTGCCTTCACTCCTTTTTCTTTTTTTTTTTTTGGTTGATAATAATTGCAAAAACTATTTTGAGGTCTCATGTTATACTTGTCTTTGTAGCATCGGTTTGTGATTAACCCTACACTCTCTAATTTGATAAGCATAGTGTAAACCAGTCTATTGTAATACGTTCTAGTATTTTAGGTACATCAACGGGTATAATTGATTCATGATAATGTAAACCGGATTCCTAGGATTATGGTGACTAAACATTGATTTTTTACTTGTTATTGTTTATAAGGTTTGGTTTGTATACAACAACAAAATTTTTTATTTTTATCAAATGATATTAATTAAATTGTTAGCATATTTGATGATTTGTAATCTTTGTGTTGGGATGGTTGTTTACGAATTATTGGTCTATTATATTATTCGTTTTGATTTAAACTCTCTTAATTTTGACAAACCGTCAATAATTGCAAAGAAGGTAGTCATAGTAGGAAGGACTATTACTAACGCTTTCTTGGCGCAACACTATAGTCTTCAGATTAGACCTCTCTTAGTTTGGACCTGACTCGATCCAGACAAATCTCTACCTAAATTGACCAACAACATTTTTACCGAGTCAATCTTAACCCACCAAATGTTATTATTATTATTATTATTATTTTCTTCATATTTACTTATGTGATGGGAATCATGTTAGCATGTGATTTACTATTTTGGACACATATCATGCATTACCCAACCTCCTTATTTGTCTTATTGGTTGTGAAGGAAACGGTTCAAGGTATGCATCTTAACCTTTATTTCTTTAAAATTCATTTGCATGTAATTTATTTATCTTTATTTTTATTTTGTTAGATAACATGTAAATAGATGGCTTAAAGAATTATAAAATTCATATTTTTTAGCGCATGTACACACACACCCTAATTAGCTAGGGAAATGTACTTGTATGCATGACACCTTTTTCCAAAATAAGACATATAAAAGTACCCACCATAAATAGAAATTAGACCTTAGAATTGAATTGGTTCAAGTTGGTAACTACTTATGCGGGTGGATCAGGGTGCCTAATACCTTCCCTGATCCATAATCGAACCGCTTTCCTAAAATCCTTGAGTTGACCAGTTTGAAATGGAGTCAAACATTTCAAAAATCAATTTTTAAAATAAAAATGATTTTATTTTTAAAAAATAGATGTCCAGTCATATCTTAAAAATGACTAGTGAACCATTTTTTAATAGGTTCACCCATCGTGTAAAAACCAAGGCTCACAATACCCGGATTCCAAATGCCTCTAAAAGGAACAACCCTAATCACATGTACAACCATCTTCATATAAAGAGACTTCGAAGAAAATCTACCGTTTCTAGAAAGAGCTCAATCCAAGCCATCCACCCGACTTAGGTTAGGCTTAAACCCCTATAAGAAACTTAATAATCTATACAACTCATCCCAACTCCCAATCATTTAAATCTCTATGGAGCCTTGGCATCCAAATGATTCCCCCTACGTCAAAAGAATCTGCCACATTCTCCTTAAGATTGGTTGCCAAGGTAAAAAGAGCTCTAAAAGAATCCTTCAAAGGAGTCTCTCCTATCCATTTATCCTCCCAAAATCTAATGTCATTCCCTGATCCCATTTTGAACCGAATATGGTTCTAAAAAACCTCACTCATATTCTGAATTGATTTCCAAATACCACACCCATATCTAGCCCAAACCCTTCTTGACTCCCAAACTGAATTTAAGTCCAATCTAGCCACCACTACCTTACGCCACAAACTATCCCTTTCCTTCCTGAGCCTCCAAAGCCATTTGGCTAACAACCCCCTATTATTATCTCTAATTGATCCCGGCCCCAACCCACCTTCACACAAAGGTCTACAGATAGATTTTCAATCCACTAAAATGATACTTATGGTGCTCCTCCACATCATTCAAAAGAAAATTCCAAAAAAGAGTTTGTATTATAACGGCCACCAATCTTAGGATGGTAAAAGAGAGAGGAAGTTATTGGGAATATAGGCCAAGGTAGTTTTTATCAAAGTCAATCTACCAACTTTTGATAACAGCTTAGATTTCCACGACTATAACTGCAAAGTGATTCTTTCAATTACCAAAGTCCACACCTATTTAGATTTGAATTTTTCTCCTAAAGGAAGCCCATGATTGGGCAACGATAAAGAAGCAATTTTGTAACCTAAAATTCAAGCTAAGCTGTCAATATTCAAAACATCCCCGACTTGGAAAAGCTCATTTTTACCCAAGTTAATATGAAGCTCTAACACCACTTTAAAGTTATAAAGAATACATCCAAGATATCCAATTTGAATTTCATCTGTATCACAAAAAATCATGGTGTCATCCGCAAACTGTAAATGAGATATCCTACAACCATCATCCCCCACCAAAAACCCCGAAATAAATACTCCTTCAGCCTTCTTAATCATTTTGCTCAAAACCTCAAAAACCATAATGAACAAAAGAGCAAAAAGATGAACATTTTGGCATAAACCCCTTGAACTCCTAAAAAAAACCAATAGACCAACCATTTATCAAAATCTAAAGCTTTACCGTTCTAATACAATAGAACATCCAACTACGCAATTTGTGCCTAAAGCCCATTTTTTCAAGAATATAATATAAAAAATCTCAATTCACATGGTGATAAGTTTTTTTCCAAATCAAATTTACAAATGACTCCACTACTACTCAACATCTATCTATTTTTAATACATTCATTGGCGATTTAAAAAACTATCAAGAATTTGTCTCCCTTCAATTAAAGCACTTTGAGGTTGAGCAATGATACCTTTCATAACCAGCTTTAATCTAGATGTCAAAGTTTTAAAGATAATCTTATAGCCACTACTTAGCAAATTGATCCTCCTAAAATCTTTTACTTCCTTGACATCATACTTTTCAAGAATCAAAGTAATGAAAATATTGTTTAAATGTTCATAAAACTCTTTTGAATAGTAAAATTCCTCAAAAACTTTCATTAAGTCAACTTTAATGATATCCCAACATTTTTTAAAGAAAGATATAGAAAAACCACCAAGAGCCTTGCCACCTTTCATACCAGAAATAATCTTCCACTCCCTAACTAAATTGCAATCAACTCCTTCCATCCCCATCCATGGATTCTAGGGGTTTAAAGATGAGTTTTGATTATAGTATTTGATTTAAGGATGTTATGCTAATTTGATTGAATGTGTAAAGATACAACTTTTTATGGATATGTGATAAATACTAATGCAGTGATCCTATTTTCTATCACATTCCTCTGTGATATGTTGGATTTATAAACACACCATGCCAACAACATTAAAATAGGTGGCCCAACTGTTAATCTCCACAAACTAAATATTAAGCTACTTGAAAATCGTTATTTTGGGAGACAGTAGTGGTTAGTTAATTGAGACTTATTTATAGGAGATATAACGTATGTGCAAAAATGCAAGAAACGAAATACTTTTGATGAATTAAAATAGTGATAAACCTCCTTTCACCATGATTATTAGTTAAAACGCACACACACACATGCGCAAT
>JAOXJP010056023.1:0-15833 GCA_025762735.1 Platanus orientalis | reverse complement strand
GTACATGTAGTGGTCATGTGTATAGGACTTTATGATGTAAACTGTATACGTATGTAAGTCCAAGTGTTAGAGTCCGGGAGAGCACCAAGAATATAGACTCAAAGCCAGAATGACCATGCCAAAGAGACTCAAGCATCATAGAAGAATCCCAAGTCTCAAGTGCAAGCTACCTCAAGGAAGCCAACACATCGATTTCTAAGCACAAAAAGGTAAATTAGGTATATGAGACCCAATGGTAGGTATGTGTGTGCTCACAAAACCCTAAGACCATGGTTGACCCTATGAAACACTTATAAGACTTAATTAGGGTCTAATTGAAAAGTACAAAGAGCCCAATGCTTAAAAGAATGAAAATGGCTCACTGTGGAAAAAGTGCCTATGCTGACTAGTGTTGTCTAGGTCAGTATATTTTGAGGCAACTTCCAAGGAATGTCTAGATCACCTCAATAGAAATTATACTGCAATAAATACATGGATGGAAATATCTACAAGTCTATTTTCCAACGAAAAAAAGGCGAAGGATTTTGAGTTTTTTAGAGAAAGTTACAACCATTTTACCTAGAAGTGTCCATGCTGAAAACCTAGGAGCGCGGGCGCCTGGGAATAGTGGTGGGAGACCGAGCAGGGGTACTTGGGTCCCCCAAGGGTCAAGGCGGGAGACCGAGGTCGCAACAGTCAAATTTTTAACCATTTTTTTTTTTACTGTTAAAAGGCTTGGGAAGCCTTGGCTAGCCTATATGAGCTTGGGACTGGTCCCAAGTGATTGAAGAAGTCCTACACATCTTAGAAACATTCTTGAGCATTCCTTTAGTGAAAATCATTTGAAAACCCTCTACATGAGGTGTTATTGAAAAAAAGGTAAATCTACCTAAAGAGAGGTGAAAGCAAGTCTTAATGAGCTAAGGATTGGTAAATTCACCATTCAAGACTTGGAGGAGGAGAATCCCTTGTAGCTATCAAGGAGCTTGTGAGAGCTTGAGCCCAACTTGGGAAAACAAATCAAGATAGCTCTCTTCAACTGGTTGTGAAGACCATAGTCACATATGCCTTCAAGAGGTTGAGCACCACTACCATCATTCTCATTTCCATCACTTGAATACGTCTGTCAGAGCCACTGGATATGGAAGCTTTTGTCGAAGACATCAAAAGCTAGATTGAGAGTTCACCGGAGACACCAAGTGAGAAGTCACCACCAAGTGCGAAGTCACCTCTAATGGAGACACTAGAGGTAAGGTCTTATTGATATACCTTGTAATAGTTAATAGATAACTATTAATAAAATCAACACACCCCCGAAGTGGGCATTAGAGAGTGGACATAGGCCGGTGTGCTGAACCACTATAAACACTTGTGTCTTTGTGGTTGCATATTTTGTGGTTGTTTTTTTTTTAAATTCATTACGATATTTGAACATAAGAATTTAGGCCTTAGTTGAACTTGTAAATTAGTTTAAACCTTAACATTAAGAAAAACATTGAATTTGTAATTTATAGTTCACCTAGTTAAACTTGTGGGGAATTTATAGTGTTGTGGATTGATTGCACCTTATCATTATTTGTATTTATCTTGATTATGCAAAGTAGCCCAACACACTAAGGTTAATATAAAAGAACTATTTAAGCAACCTTAGGGAACTTATCAAACCTGCTCCCGCTCTGCTATAGGTCACACTATAGTGCATGACAAAGCCTCGTGGTCTATGATAAGTTCATAGAAAAGATATTTACTTAATTAAAAGAATTTTCACTGCACATTAAGATAAAATTATGTCAAAAGAGGGTTGAATAGCATTTAAAAAGAATCGAAAAATTGTAGATATCCTATTCACCCCCCTCTAGGAATTTCAAAATTGTCCCAGAGAATGCTAAAGGACGGTGAGTGTTACATCTCAAGCAGATTCCATTGAGCAACGTACCAAAATTTCCTATGCCCATGCAGACCACTAGACTAGGGAATAAGGAGGGAGCAAATGATGAGGGTATATATTGCTTGGGCGTGATGAACCAACCGACCCGAATAAGGTCCAATGATACGAACGACCGAGAGGCCTACATCAACATTCAATAAAAAGAAGCCACCCACTGACCCTGAAATGACTCGACCGACCGATCCCCGAAGACATTAACAGAAAGACGATTGAGATTTAAGCCTAAGATCACATCTTCCCTGAAATTCCAGCCTATGATTCAGGCACAAAATCTGGAAGAAATCCCCCAAACTAGGTCTCACCATTCTTATATAAAGGAAAGCACCTGGCTAAAGAGAGGTATGTAAAAATATCTTACCCTAGCAGGCTTATGATTAGGGTTGAGTATTAACTTTATCATCGGAGTGGGGTAGGCTGATGCCACACCAGCATCACTAACCCTTTCTTGAATAGGTATTCACGCTTCTGAGCTCATGGACGGTATTGATCAAAGGACCATCTAGGTGGAACCAATTTCAGGATCCATCACTCACTATCTTGCAAAGGATCCTACATGTTTTATTCAAAATTTTCTTTATATAGGTTCTTAGTGTTCTTGAGTACTTCGTTATACAAAGAAAAGCATTGATTTTATCTACTATTGATGCGATTTCCCAAGTGTAATGTTTTGGACAGATTTGCAATGTTTTCAAAAGATTATTTGTAGATTATGCTTAAGTGGATCAAACAATCTTTGTTATATTGTTTTGAATTAGTTTATTGTAAAGAATCGATATAAGTTGGTTGTATGTTTTGATTGAAACTATAAGAGAATGATGTTATGTTATAAAGCCACCGTATCCATCAATGGGATTGATTGATGGAACCCACCTCACTTGGTATATGGTGCGAATCAAAGCAAATTTTCTGTACCTACGAATCTGTAGTTTTACTGCAGCGTCAATCTACTGTTGACACATCCACTCGTACATGAGTTAGTTATTGGGTTGCATACCAACGAAAAGGAGAACAACTTTACTCTTCTTAAGAGAAGAGGACAAACATGAGAAGAGCTCGACCTGTCATCTTTGTTGTGGGTCCCATTTTACTGGACCCCGCCGGAACCTACTGAAACTAAGTCATTTTTCTCACTGGAATATGACCAAGACGATTTCTCACCCTGCCATATTTTTGAAGTTGGTTCAATTATTTATCTCGTTTAGGGTTTTTGTGATCACTTATGAGAAAATGGGTTATTTGGGGTCTCACATACTTATTGGATTGGGATTTATGTTCACTAGAAATGTTGATTCCACGATGTCGACGGTGTCTTCACTGAGGAGTAACAACTTTCGTCAGAGTAGAATTAGTGGGTTTTTTATGCGAGGGATTCTGAAAAAGTTGAAAACCATAGTGGCTACTGGGTTGATTGTTGGGATGATGGTGGGTATTCTCGCTTATGGAATCTTCTTCTGTTATAAGATTGGAGTTAAGGAAAAGGATGTTGTAATTTCGCTGAAATCTCATGTATAAGAGAGAAATTATGCAAACAGGATTAGCCTTAAGAAATGGATGGATGAGAATGATGTTCCTGGGATGATGGTTTGATACACTAAATTTTTTTATGAGAGTGTCAAAACAATTTGATAATTTGGCTATTGAGTATAATCTAATAGAGTTTATTGGTGGATTTAAGCATTTTGTTTTAGCCCCATCGGTTAATTCTTCAGAACCTTGAAAGGCTTTGATGAACTCATCCCCATATATTGAAAAGATTATGAGTCTAAAAAATGGGTTTGCAACAGGGAATGGGGACAGATTTATGTAGAATTGGATGACATTTTTAGGGAGTTACTTATTACTAGGGAAGATTTGGTCATGAAGGCAAAGACTATTAATTTTCAAGGGATTGATGTCTGTAAATGTATATTTTCTAGTAGTCAATCCCTTCTAGCTGGGAGTGCAAATCTCATGTTTTCCATTGGTTACTCTATATTGGGAGTGGCCAGTCTTTTGAACTTCCTCTCTCAGTCCATGGTTTTCTTCTAGGTATTGTATTATCTCATCACGTCTAAGTCTGGTGGAGTGACGGAGTAAGTGATGGGTATGCTTCCGGTTTCATAATCAACCAGGATCTGATGTGTTGAAGTCGATAATGCCATCTCAGGTGTTCTTTTAGCAATAGTGGAGATTGCTTATGTGAATATTCCGACAAGAAAACAAGACGGTAAACCCAAGCGAGATGGCAAGATGAGCAACTATTTCTTCTGGCGAGACGATAAGATGGCATATTTGGCAAGAAGGTGGCTGATTTTCGGTGAACAAGTGTGAGAACAAATGAATAGAGTAAAGTCAAACTAAAGTCGTTCTCCTTTTTGTATGCAACCCAATACCTTAACTTGTGCTTTACTCTACTTTAGCCATGGTTAAAACGTCAAAAAGTAACTCATTATTTAACCATGTATGAGCAACGTGTAAACAGCAGGTTGACACTCCAGTAAAACTACAGATTTGTAGCTACAGAAAATCCACTTTGGATGTGAACTATTATATGGATCCCCACTACTAGCTAATTAGTAGTAGTAACCCACCTCACTGGGTAATGGTGTGAACTGTTCTTGTCCTTCTTATTGGGGTATAAATGGTGTGAACTGTTATATGTACTGACTTTGATATTAGTTATATGTTATGTTCTATTTTGGCTATGATATCTGTTTCTAATCTGTTCTATTCTGATTAAGTTAAAAATTATATGATTCGTATTATTTGCAGTTTTGTACATGAAACTGTATTTTTATAACATGCTTAGCATTGTTAAAAGAATGATTTAAGTATTGTATCATTCCTTATATTGCTAAGAATATATGAAAACTATATGTTTTTTATTTATGAAACCGTGCTAAGTCTTGATCCAATGTTTCCTATAGTTTACTTATTTTTTTATTGAGCCTATCAAGCTTACCTTGAATTGATACCATAGATAATGAGGAGATCGCAAAGTAGCGATTTCAGTTAAAGAGACCAGATGGATTTTATTTCAGTAAAGACATTATGTTCGTTTCAGTTTATTTGAAGGGTTGTAATAAAGTAATGAGTTTTAGTAGTTATTTATTATTGATTTCAATTATTGTCAGATTATAGGTATTTGGGTTGGAATGTCAAACATACATGTTTATGGATATTCAGTATATGGTTTATTATGGATTATGGATTTTATTTACATGTCAGATTTATGGGAATGGTTATGATTAATGGTTTGTGATTGATGTATTATTTTGCTGCATATGAATGTGAAAAGTAAATGAAAAAGACAAAAAAATTATAGGAGATTTATGTGATAATGAATGAATGTGTTAATGTCACGTCTAAAATTTATGGCCCTATTGGTATGGGTTTCGGGGTGCGATAGAGTTTGTATCAAAGCTCCAGGTTTGAGGTTTTGTGGACTTATATGATGAAGCTCTAAGTTTAGATTTAGAAAGATAAACACTTAAGGTCTAGAAATAATCAGAACTAGAAGACCATATGAGAAGAACACCAGAACATTAGAATGAGATCTTAGAAACATATTAAAATTTAAAATGATATGATACGATATGATTTTGATAAAGTTTGACATATTTAAGGACGATTTCATTATTTTAAGAAGTCTAACATTGAGCTTATTTGATTATTTTTAGGAAAAGATGTCGCCTCGTAGGTCTACTACTTTTGTTGATCATGCTGAAGCTGAGGACCATAATGGAGTGTTTAGAACTATCAGGGAGTTAGCTGATGTAGTACTATGCCATGTGGCTGCTAGAGATAGGAATCTTGAGCTTGGAAATAACGCATTAGAACAGTTTAGGAGAATGAGGCCATTTGAGTTGAAAGGCTCATTAGATCAATTGGAAGCATAAGCATGGAAAATGTAGTTGGAGAAAATATTTGATGTGATAGATTGCACTGACGTTCAAAAGGCCTCTTTTGCAATCTTTATGCTGAAGGGAGAAGCTGAACACTAGTGGAGATCTATTAGAGAGACTTTATCCTTAGAGGAAGGTGAACCACTTACTTGAGGAGTTTTCCTCAGAGCTTTCTACAATTACTACTTTCTACATAGTGTTCAAGATGTGAAGGAAATGAATTTCATGGAACTCATACAATGAAACATGATAGTATTGCAATATAAGGCCAAGTTCATGGAGTTAGCCAGGTTTTCTCCCCACATCTCTGGTTCCGATAAGAGAACGACTATGAAATTTTAGAAAGGATTACAGTTTTGTATTCAGGACCGTATGGTAGCTTTATGGTTGAATACTTTTTCAGATGTGGTTGAGATCGCTATGGTTGTTGAGAGGGAAGGTGAGGAACTGCAACAGATAAAAGATCAGGGAAAAAAGCATCCAATTCAAGATGGATTTAGAAAGGCTAATGACAATGCCAAGACTTTCAAGACGAGAGTGACTAAGATCAAGACCCAATAAAACAGCGCTGCTTGCACTCAGCGTGGAAAGACGAACACAAGTTTATGCCACTTAGAGATATGTGCTTGTTTCAAATGTGGGAAGATAATCCATGTGATTAGAGACTACCCAATGTTGAAGAATAATCAAACCATCAAGCCTATTGATGGGAAGCCAAGATAAAAAATTCAAGGATGTGTATGTGATTACTGAGAAGGATGCGGAAGCATCCAACACCATGGTGACAAGTATTAATTGTTTATTTTCTCATGATGTTAAAGTACTTGTTGATCCTGGATCCACACACTAATTTATGTGTACTAGAGTTGTAAAACACTTTGATGCTACACCAAAACCATTAGATTATGATCTAGTTATTTCAACTCCACTTGACAAGACTATGATTGTTAAGTAGATATACAAGTCATGTGTAGTCAGAATTAGGGAAATAGAGTTGTTAGCAAACTTGATTTTATTGGACCTACAAGACTTTGATGTTATCCTAGGCATGGATTGGTTAGCTACTCATCATGTCAAGGTGGAATGTTACAATAAGGTGACTATTAGTATCCCTAATCAGTCTTAGGTTATATTTAAGGGAATATGGAGTTTCCCTAAGATTATTTCTGCCTTACGAGCAAAGAGACAATTGTAGAAAGGTGGGATAGGTATACCTAGATTACATCATAAATGATTAGAAGGATAGAGTGTAGATTGGAGACATATTTGTTGTTAGAGATTTCAGGGATGTGTTTCCTGATGATCTTCCTAGTTTACCTCCATACAGGGAGATTGAGTTTGCAATTCAGTTAGTGGAAGAAACTAAGCCTATTTATATGATACTATATCAAATGGCGTCAGCTGAATTGAAAGAGCTTAAGGTGCAATTACAAGATTTGATTGAAAGAGGTTTTGTTTGCCCTAGTGTTTCACCATGGGGTGCACCTGTTTGTTTGTGAAGAAGAACAATGAAACTATGAGGTTGTGCATTGACTACAAGCAGTTGAACCAGGTGACAATAAAGAACCAGTATTTGTTTCCAAGGCTTGATGATCTTTTTGATCAATTATAGGGTGCCAAGGTCTTTTCCAAGATTGACCTTTTGTCTGGATATCATCAACTTCAGATTTAAGGTGATGATATACCCAAGACTACATTCTGTACTAGGTATGGACACTATGATTTCCTAATCATGACTTTTGGACTAATAAATGCACCCACAACATTTATGGATTTGATGAATAGGGTGTTTAGACCCTATCTGGATCAATTTGTCATTGTATTTATTGATGATATCCTAGTTTATTTAAAGAGTCAGAAGAACATGAAAAGTATTTGAAGATTACACTTCAGACATTGAGGGACCATAAGTTGTATGCAAAGTTCAACAAGTGTGAGGTTTGGTTAGATAAAGTGGTTTTATTGGGACATGTAATCTCAAAAGATGGAATTTATGTAGATCCCAAGAAGATAGAGGCAGTGATTAATTGGCCTATACCTATGAATGTGACTGAGATTCGTAGTTTTCTGGGATTGGTTGGTTACTACAAGAGATTCATGGAAGGATTTTCCAATATAGCTGGACCATTGACTAAGCTGATGCATAAAAATGCCAAGTTCGACTAGAATGAGGCATGTGAGCACAATTTTCAAGAACTAAAGGATCGTTTGGTTTCTGCACCGGTCTTTACATTACTATTATGCACAGGAAAAATGTGTTCTACAATGATGCATCCATAAAGGGTTTGGGTTGTGTACTGATGCAAGATGGGAAGGTTATTGCCTATGCGTCTAGATAGCTAAAACCTTATGAGAAGAATTATCCAACTTATGATTTAGAATTAATTATGGTTTTGTTTGCACTGAAGATTTGAAGGCATTACTTTTATGAATAACCTTGTGAGATTTATATAGATTTCAAGAGTCTAAAATATTTGTTTTTACAAAAGGATTTGAATTTGGGGCAGAGGAGATGGCTTGATTTGATTAAGAATTATGACTGCACTATCCTTTATCATCCTAGAAAAGCCAATGTGATTATTGATGCATTGACTCAGAAATCTTCTGGTGATTTGACATGTGTTATGGCACACCTTAGGCTACAACTTTGTTGAATGACAAGATCAAGGTAGCTTAGAGTTTAGATATCTAGATTCAGAAGATCATAAAAGAGGTCATGAAAGGACAAAAAATAGACTTTACAATTCAAGATGATTCTTTATGGTATGGTAAAAGGTTGTGTGTGCCTAATGACTCAGAACTTAAAAGAAAAATCATGGAAGAGGCACACAGAACATATTTAGTTCATCTAGGAGTACAAAAATGTACAAGGACCTGAAAGAGTACTATTGGTGGAATAACATGAAGTGAAAAATTACAGATTTTGTATCCAAGTATTTTACTTCTCAACTTGTGAAAACAACACACCAAAAGCCAGCAGGACTACTCCAACCATAGGAAGTTTCTGAATGGAAGTGAGAACATTTATCTATGGACTTTGTTAGTGGATGACAAAGACCAAGAAGGGATTTGATTCTATCTGGGTTATTGTGGACCGATTGTGTAACACCCCGTAGCCAAATTAGGCAAATTAGAGGATCTAGACCCGACACTATGTGTCTAATTATGAGTAAGATGGTTACCATTGATGCTTAAGAGACCTAAACATGACTTTAAGTGGACTGAAAGAACCTTGGACTACTTGGGTTGAACTTTGGAGACACAAGATGTAGAAAAAGACCGAAAAATTTCAAAGAGACTCAAGTATGACCAATCACAAGACCTCCAAGTGTGCTCATACCTACCCTTGACTAATCATGAAAACCCCACGACTAGTCACAAGTGTGACTGATCACAAATCTCCTAACTAGTCACAGCTAGAAAATTGTGAAAGATCGCAAACACGCATGTGATGATGTGTCATGACTTAATTTAACCTCCACATGAGTGAGATCTCATTTTAGACAAATTCTAAACCCTATTAAACCTCATTTGAGTCTTTTAGACCATTTAGAACCTAAATAGAAAGAGAGAAAGAAAAGTTAGAGGATTGGGCTTCTTCTCCAAGCTTGGGTTAGTCACTAAAACCTAGATCTAGCCTACATATATGCTATTTACTATTTTCTTGATTTTATTTATGGTTCTAATAATGAAATACATTGTTTGCTTATATAAAAAGGGAGAGTTGACAAGGGAAAAGAAGTGTTGGAGGGGGATCTTCTTGAAAACCAGGAGGAGTAGCTTTGCGTGAGTGGATATAGATTTTATGCACACTCTTCCATTCCTAGGATCGTAGAAATGTGATTTTACTCTATGTTTGTAAAGATTTATGGTTTTAATCTCTATGAAAATGATTTGTGAATGGATATTCGATTTATGTTCACTTTCCTTTCTTAGGTTCCAAGAACTGTTGAGAATAAGATTTGTTTGGATTGGATTTGGTTTCCTATGATTGAGCATGCTAAGAAGGATTCTCTACATTGCTTTTATGATTTCTTAGGTTATAAAGCTAGTTTTTATTTTTTACTTTTATGTTGGAGCTTGTTGAATGAGTTGGTTGATCTCTAATCTATTTGAAAAGGTTTAGGAGTTTGATTTACATGAATTTTGTGATTTGTAAGGATCTTGGTGGTGTGTTTTGGATTACCCATTTGATTTTCCTTTGAATTCGTAAATTCTTACACTCTACATATTTGATAAAATGCCACATGATTATTTCACTACATTTTACATGTCTTTTGGATGCCTTTGAATTTCTTGCATGAACTTATTATTCTCCTTGGTGAACCCCTTCTATTTCATGATAACCTACATTGATTTGTATAAATTCTATTGATTCCCATGTAAGAATCTTAGAATCATTTTGTACTATGTTAGGCTTTGCATCCATTTGCAAGTTTTGGTGGCATGATCATGTTACATCTAGCATGTTTTACTTTGATGCTTTCATATAGCATTTCATTTGGATTTTATGTGGGTTTTAAAGCATTTTAAGCCCCTTGGTTTCATTACCGTTGGCATGTTGGTTTTGAATCTTGCATGAGATAGGACATATGGATATTGTCCATACATGACATACTTATGTAGTAGTTATTTTGCTTTACATAAGCATGAATTTACAAATCCTTTTGGAATACATGGATTTGTTTTGGGAAACCCTCATCCGGGGGAATTTTAGCGGACACACCCTTGTCTTGGGGGATTTTTGAGGATTAGACCCAACCATTAGAAAACCCTTGTCTGGGGGAATTTTAGCGGACACACCCTTAATACCCTAGGGGATTTTTATGGGGCTAACATTGGCCCTTATGGCATTCAGAGACCTTGTGGGGTTTGCCCTTGTGGCAAGTGCCTTTATGGAATTCGAAGACCTCTTTGAGGTTGACCTTGGTGGTATCCAGAGATCTCTATGAGCTTGGTTTTGATGGCATTCAGAGACCTCTTTGAGGTTGGTCCTTATGGCATTGGAGATCAACACGGGTTGTTTACATATGATATGTTTTGCCAAAGACCCTATATGGGTTATGCATTTTGTTTTGTCGGAGACCCTTTATGGTTACATGTTTTGGATTTATCAGAGACCATGGTTTATTCACATGCAGTTTTAGTCTTTTATTAGAGATCCTATATGGATTATATGGTTTTGAATTCGATTTTGAACTATATATATATATATATATATATATATATATATATGTAGCATATGGCACATGGTACTTGGTGCATAATATGTAGTTTATAATACATGCACTATTTCAGACTGTTTTGTTTTGTTTGGAATTTCTTAGCTATTTCGGAGCATGAACATACTTTATTCTTGTAGAAATACATGTACATCATAGTTGAAGCACACATTCACATACTTCATTTCCTCTTCTCTATTTTTGCATAATCCTATCTACTGTGGTACTTGCGTTGCTTCCTTTTTGTTGTATAAACTACGTACCTCCCGCTAAGCCTATCAAGCTTACCCCAATTCACACCACCTGCAGATGAGGACTAGATGGATAGGTATTGTTCGTGCGTTGGGATGCGGACAAGTACAAGGATTGGGGCGAGCTAGCTTGGGTTTATTTTGCAGTTTTTAGTTTTTAGTTGGAGGTGTCTTTGTGAGTACTTAGGCCCATTTGGGGCAAGGATTGTATATTTTGGTTATAGGCACATTGAGGCCCTTTACTTTTGGATCCTTAGAGATATTTTGGATATGATATGTATGTATTTTCGCTGCACTTGATTTAGTTTATCGTTGTTTACATTCCGTTGTGATTTGTTTGTTGTAATGGCCTTAAATGGATAAAGGAAAAGTAATTAATTTATATGGGAAGCGACATGAGATAGATAATGGGGTGCCACACCTCGAACAAGAGATCTCTTAGCATTGAGATATGGGTTCAGGTGTGTTACCCAATGTCACAAATCTGGATTTAGGCATGAACCATAGCCCACAGATTTGAGTCATGACATTTTTGTATCAGAACCTAGGTTTTATAGATTCTATAGACAATTTGAGGCACTTTGGAGTTAAGGAATGAGTTTGGGATAAGTCAGTGAAAACCTTTGAGGATTGACTGATTGTTTATGCTTGTTATCTATGATTAGTAGATGTTGAGTACTTTAGAGTTAAGTAGACGATTATTGCTACATTCTAACTCTAAGACATTTTGTTTGTCTTGTTTTTAGGAGTCAGAGATGCTTCCAAGAAGAGGCACTAGCTTATATTCTACCACCATTACACGGCCAGAGGGTGATATCCTGGTTGAAGTTCTTAATGCAATTAAAGAGCTGGCTAATGTGGTTAGAGAGTAGGTTACTCATGAGGGACAACCCCGAGAGAGGACAACTAGAGAGGGTAGTTATATCTATGAGCAATTTTGCTATATAGGATAACCAGACTTAATGGGGACTTCTAATCCCAATTGAAAATTTGATTAGGTAGATCGAGAAGATCTTTTTCATCATGGAGTGCTCCTTAGAGAAAACATTGTCCCTCGTTGCCTTTGTTTTAAAAGGTGAGGCAAATCATTGGTGAAAATCCAACTAGGAAACCCTCACATATGATGTTGTAGAAGCACCTAGTTGGGATATGTTCGTTCATGCTTTCTGTGAGTACTTCATTCTAGAGGGTATGAGAGACTAAAAGATGGCGAAGTTTCTTAAGCTTACACAGGGAGGTAGGACTGTTCTCCATTACAAAGAGAAGTTCACTGAGTTGGCCTATTATGCACCATTGATAAAAGGAGACGATGAAACCAAGGATAAGAAGTTCCAGTGGGGACTTAGTCTTAATACCCATATGCAGATGACTACTGTACGTTTGAGGACTTTTACGAAAGTTGTTGAGACCGCTTGACTGATTAAGCGAGATTTTGATGAGCTCACTAAGAGCCGAGACAAGAGCCTGAAGCATCCTTAGCCAGGAGGATTGATGAGAGATGAGTTTACCGATAGAGTTGGTAAGGGGAAGATGGTAAGGCCTACTGGGCCTAAGGCATTGTGTTCGATATGTAGTTGAGTTCATGATGGTTTTTGCTTTCGAGAGATTGGCGCATGCTTCGAGTGTGGTCAAGTTGGTCACATGATATGTGATTATGCCATATGGTAGAAGGATCAAGTTGCCAGGCCTGATCAGGCGTAGCAAAAAGCTAAAGTTCCAGGACATGTGTACGCCATCACTAAGCAGGAGGCATAAGCATCTCGGTCTGTTGTCACATGTATACTTTTCTTATTTGGTCACGATGCACAGATCTTGATTGAACCAGGATCCACCCATTCTTTTATTGCTTTCTATTACATGAGACATGCACAGATCTCGATTCCTTGCATGAGTTGCTAGATTTTGTTTTGACCGTCTCCACACCACTAGGGAAGACCATGTTAGTAGAGTTGGTATGTAGGTCTTATGTATTCAGGATTGGTGATAGAGAGTAGCTGCAGATTTGATTCTTCTTGACATGATATTGGGAATAGATTGGTTGACAACATACCATGCCACTATCCATTATTACTCGAAGGAGGTAGTATTTCATCTACCTAGTTAGCCTGAGTTCTCATTTCAAGGAGTGAACACGACTCCTTTCCAAGTGTGACCATTGCGATTAAGGTAGATAGAATTCTTCAAAAAGGTTACCAAGGTTTCTTAGCTTATGTGGTTGATAAATAAACTAAAGGGAAAAAATTGATGACATCCTAGTCATTAGGGACTTTATTGACTTATTTCCTGAATATCTCCCGTGTTTGCCTCTAGATCGGGAAATCGAGTTCGCAATTGATTTAGTCCTTGGTATCAAACCTGTTTCTATATCCCCCTATCATATGTCATCGGCTAAGTTGAAGGTGTTAAGAAATGTATTGTCAATCCCATGGTCAAAATAAATGAGTTGTAATGTATTATGTTAAGCCTAATAAAGAGTCCCAAGCTCACAAGGAAGAAGACAATGAAGAACTAAAGACCTACAGACCAAGACAATGACAAGTCAAAGGAAGTGAGGAACAAGACCAAGATTCAAGAAGAAGACTTGTTGCAAAAATGCCAAAGATGAAGCATACCAAAGACAAAAACTCAAGGGATGCTCATGACAAGCACAACCTCAAAAAATGCCCACATTATGCACAATGCACTAAAACATTAGGAAATGAACCCAAGAGGGGAGTGTGAGGTAGTAAGATGGGTCTTAAGGTATTGGTGTTGGTCCCAAAACATTGGGAGAGAAATAACCAAATAAAAAAAGAGCATAACAGAAAATTTCAGAAAAAAACAAACCCTGATCAATCACAAGATCTGTGATTGATCACGAATGAAATTTCAGGCTATTTTGAAAACTACTGAGAGTTGTGATCCCAGAGCTTGATTGATCATGAAAAATGCATGATCTATCATGCTTGCGAATGTCAAAAAAATCACACTTATTTTTAGAGATTCTAGTCCAAGAATTCCCAATACTTGTTCGTTAGAAAATGTTCTAATCCTATGGACTAAAACTGGGTTTAGCTCTATAAAAGGGTAATAATGCCCTAGGGTCAGAGAGAGACATCTATGCAAAAGAAATTTTTTTTTCTGAGAAGTGCGGCTAGTCTAAAAGCTGGAAAGCCTAGATTCCTACTGTGTGAATGATCTTGTACAGCTAAAAATCACTATGTGTGATCTCCCTCTAAGCTTCCTACATTAAATATCCAAAAAGGGAGACAATCTTGGTTATCCGTTGAAAGGAAACCGTTGATTCACAAGGTATCAAAGAGCAATCTTTTCTGCATTTCAATCTATGGAAGAAAAGACACATCAGCTCATAAGTAAGAGCATCCACATCTGGTACCTCTTGCAATAACAACCTATATGAGGTAAATTGTATTTATCATATTGATTATTGTTTAAGCCCCTTCCGTCGGAGACACCAGAAGGAGTATTGCACTCTTCGGAGACATAGAGTGTAGGTAGTGCTTGCATAGCAAGTAGAAAGGTTTTTGTGTGAATTTTACCTAGATTGTCTGTACTTCAATCTGAATAAAATTATGAGAAGCTCTAGATTGAGCTTTAGGAGTGGATGTAGGCCTTAGTGTCGAACCACTATAAATATGGTGTCTTGTGGTTGTATGTGATCTCTTCATTCTGTGTTTATTGTTATCATTGCACCTGTGATCATCCTTGTATGCTAATTGAGTTGAGTATTAATCAAACTATTCTCAAAAGGATAATTGAATCACTTGACCTTACATATATCAATTGGTAAACAAAATAACAAGATTGGTAAAGTAGGTCAAAGAAAACTAAGTAATAAAAAAAAGTGCGACTAATCCTATTCACCCCCCTCTAGGATAGAATTTCAATTGGTATCAGAGCATGGTTGCTCTTACAGGGCTTAACTATAGATCCTACACACCTAGAGGAATACGAAAAGGACCAACATGGAAGAGTTACGCTCTACCACGAAACCACCATTTTTCGATGGGTCAAATTATCTGTATTGGAAAATACGAATGAGTACATTCCTTCAATCCATGGATTTATTTGTATGGATGGCTATCCAAACCAAGTGGAAAAAACCGACTAACCGCGAAGGGGAATGGATAGAAGGATATCGAAAGGCACACCTTGCAAACTACAAGGCATTGAATGCCATTTTTTGTGCAGTTAGTCCTACTGAGTTTAGACGCATTTGTAACTTCACTATGAACAAGGATGCTTGGGAACTTCTAGAAGTAACCCATGAGGGAACAAGTGTAAAGAAATTCAAGCTACAAATGCTCACCTCAAGGTTCAAAGAACTTAAAATGAAAGAAGATGAACAATTCATCGACTTCTATACTAAGTTGCAAGACATTGTGAATGGCAATGCTAGATTAGAGAAACCTATAGAACTAGTTGATGTAGTAAGAAAAATTCTTAGGTCACTTCCCGAGAGGTTCAGAACCAAAGTAACTACTATAGAGGAAAGCAAAGACATAGATACCATAGTGATAGAAGAACTAGTGGGATCTCTCCAAACCTT
>JAOXJP010056012.1:0-15833 GCA_025762735.1 Platanus orientalis | reverse complement strand
GAAAGCATATGTAAATATGTGATTGTTTAAATGAATTTTACTAATTTCTTTGTTCAAGAACGGTAAACCTCCCAACATCTTTTTCTTATTATGCGAGTTTATTTTATGACCAAGTGGAGTGAATACCCCATTATGGTTGATAACCTATTCCTTTATCTGGTCCTTGAGCATTATGGGAACTCCTGTGAGAGTAATGCGTACTATAGTCAAATTTTGGTTCTCTGGCGATGAATGGAAATTTTCACTTATGCCAATAGATGTGCGTAAATGAAAATTTTCCTCATGTTGGTTGTACCTGAATGTGGAGATCTTTTGTTCATTCGCCATAGTAACATCCTGCAAATGTCATTGTCTTTGCGAACATACATTCTTAAGCGAATGGGAAACTTTAATCTCATTCATGGGAGATGTTTGCAACAAAGGGTTTATGAGCCAATCAAGGTCACTGACTTGGAATTTCTCTTAACGAATAGAGCTGGGTAATTGAAGATTAGTTTCAGACTTAGATATCCTTGACTTCTCCCTTCTCTGTGTGTGGTGTTGTCTACGGCGGTGAGTGTTTCTCCACGAATGAAGATTTTTCACATCATTCGCAGGTTCATACCCTGGTGAATGTGAATATTCATCCTCATTGGCACAATTTGACTGCAGCGAATGGAATTCTAGTCCCTTGTCCGCATCAACAATCTGTGTTTTTCCCGAGGTTTTAGTGGCCTTGTCTGAAGGTTCAGCTCAGACTTAGGTATCCATTATTTCCTTAAATTATTCAAAGTGATTTTGGCAATATAACCCCTTGGTTTATTATTAGGATTGCCATTTTTAACAGAAACAAATAATGCTGCCACTGCTCGGGGATAAACCAAAGCCTCAACCCCTGGTAGAGTTAGGGATACCAAAGCATCAAACTTTTGTTGGGAGACTGAAGCCCCAATCATAGGTGTCTTTTGGGAGACTACAGCCTCAACCATATGGATAGATTGTGGTGGGGAGACCAAAGCCTTAACCCATGTTTTAGTGTGACTCGTGGTGAACCGGCAGAAGGTTCCACGGTTGCAACTCCATTGAGGTACCTATGAGAGAAGGAAACACTCATTAATACAATGGAACTTAAAGAGAGATGAGAGGAAAGTATAGTCCCATTAGGCGTGCCAGAAATTTGTAACACCAAATTTTGAGTCGTGTATGAAGCGAAATTCGTTGAATAAATTACTTAGCTATTTTAGAGGCTAGTTAATTATTTTATGAGTGGGGACTAATACTCCAAGTCTAATAGACTTGTTAAATACAGACGTTTGACATAGCCAACCTCTTATTAACTTTAAGTTTCTCGGCTTATATTGTAAAACAAAGTTACATGAACGTGGAGAAGAAGGGATGAAAAAAAAGATAATTATTCCTTTATTTTCGCAAATATATATGATTACACTGTTTATACACCAACAAATTTACCTAGCCATGGCTTAATTTTTCATTGAGCTTCCTATGATATCTTTCTTGGAGAGATCGCAAAGGTATAATGGACTTGCTTCTTCCTTTTTTGGAAGAGAGGTAAAGTTATGGACTTTCAAGGATGGGTGCAATTTGCTTGGCTCCTTGAGAGATTATGCTTACGTTAGATCTTTAAAACTTTTAGAACTTCTCTAACTTATCTCACCTTCTTCTTCATGCCAATCTCTAAAGTATTTATAGGTGCCAAGACGAGTTAGAGAAGAGTCCTTGTTAAGAAAGAACTCTATCTCTTTTATGGCTTCTTTGTTAAACTGGGATTCTTCAAATCCTTGTCCCAAAGATATATGTGATTCTTTTATGTGAGAATCCACCCTCTTTCATCTCTTGGGTAGTTAGCAAACTCATAATAATTGTGGTCATCCAAAATAACTACCCCAGGAAGAGATAGAGTCGAATTTCAGTTTCTAGTTTCCACAGTGCACGAATGAGAACAATGCATTCGCGCACCCTTTTGGTGGAAAAAGTAGGTATCTGAAGTCCTTTGATTCTAGGTGAATGAGGTTGTGACTATTCATTCTCTAGACCTAAGTATGGCGAATGTTATGTTATTTTCCCATTCACACACACTTTTTGGTTTCTACAATAATTGTCTTCCCTTTTCATAGGTACCCCAATGAAGTTACAATTGTGGAGTCCTCTTCCAATGCATCTCATGGGCATTTGCCACATGGAAAACATGGATTGAGGCTTCGGTCTCCCCATCATCATATATTTACATGGTTGAGGCTCCAGTCTCCCATACAACACTCATGGTTGAAGCTCCAGTCTCCCAAATGGCATCTATGGTTAAGGCTTCAGTCTTCCAACAAAAGGCTGAGGCTTCAGTCTCCCTGATCTTAGTAGGGATTGAGGCTTTAGTCTCCTCCCATGTGGCTGTAATGATGCCCATATCCATTAAAGATAGTGCACCACAATCCCAAGAAAATTTGGTTTGATACCACCTAAGCCAAAGGGCTATATTCCCAAAATCACCTTGAATAACCTAAGGAAACAGTAGGTACCTAAACCTAGGTTGAACCCCTACGAAAAATTCATTAAAACTCCAGAAAAAACACATGTTGATGATTCAAGTGAAGCCCTAGATTTCCATTTTCTAGTGCCATGTTACATGAATAAACATACCGATTCCCATTCGCTTAAGGTAGAACCCGTGAGTGAAATGAGAATAACTAACTAGCGAAGAAATATTTGCCATCGCAGACGTCCGTATTCCTAAAAGGGAAGAAAATCTTGGATGCCTAAATCTGAGATAAATTTTCAATAAATGGACTCTAATCTCCAAGAGAAATTACAAATCCGTGACTCAAGCAAACTTACAGACCCTCTTTTGCAGAAGTGTCTCACAAATGAATATTATGTTTTTAATTCGCGCAAGAGTGTGTGTTCACGCAAACGACAACAATGATGCAACAAATACTCTATGAACAATGATACGAGTTCCCAATTCACCCACTATGAGTGCGAGAGAAAGTCTCATTCACACAGAGTCACATTCACGAGTGAAAATAACCATTTGCCACTAGAAGACCAGAATCTAACCATAGTACACGTGACCCTCATAGGAGTCCCCATAATGTTTGGGGGGCCAAACAAGGGAACAAACTAGTAGAAAGAATGAGAAATTTAAAGCACCTAGACCTAAAAAGAACTCACACACTATGAAGAGGAAATTCAAAAGAACAATTGTAGAGACCACTAAAAAAAGAACGAGAGTTGGGTAATATCATCACTCGAACTCCCCACGTATGTCGTATTAAAAAATATGCTCAGGTTAGCATGGAGTTTTGGAATTCAATGCTCCTAACCAGGTTTGAGCCACTAAGGGGGCTTGAGGAAAGTAAACCACCCAAAAGGAGGGTATTATCCCTTGAGCAAAAGCAAAGAAGAAACATCACTCAGAGACAAAGGGCCAAAGCCCGTAAACTCCTCCATGAGCAACAAGATGTGGAAAACATGATGATGAATGCGCTTCCACCATGGGCACATCCACAAAGGGTTGACCCATCTTTGCCCTCTTAAACTAGAGGTAACACAGGTTATACACCTTATGTTAGAAAAGGAAAAATGTTTGGACCTAAGCAAGACCCTCAGGCAACAGTAATGGTCATTAGAACAAGGAAAGACATGCCCGCTAATACTCCGAGTCCTTCTGGATCTCAACCGCGAGCTTTCAACTCTATATGCATGATGGCTTGAAGTAAACTGGTGGTGAGCACCAGGACACCAAGAACACCTTTAAGAGAGCTGCCAATTATCGAAAGAGTCTTTAGGACCCCTCCCATTACGTTCTACAATAGAGTTATCCCTCACACCACACCTAGGGTTGCTACAATGGTTAATGTTACCTCTACCTCACAAGGTCTAAAAACGACAGCATTGGGATCAAGGGGAACTCAAGATCCACCAATTGACCCCGCAATGAATGTAGAAAAGGTAGACCTCAGAGAGTATCGCTCTGACTCTGAGGAGGAACATATTATAACCTTAGATTGGCGAGCCCAAGTAGAAAGTCGAGATCAACACTTGGCCGCTCAAGACCTCATGATAGCCAAGCTAAAAGCCATGGTCAAGAAACTTATACTCGAAAGGCAGGGCATAGCCCCATCGAACCATAATCTTGTAGCAATAGAATCTGCTCAACTGGCTGTCCTAAGCCAACTGCAAGGGGGATATCTGCATTACACACCGGAGTACATGTTTACTACTTACTAGGGACAGTCCCAACTGTGAGTACCATATCCAATGCATCTATTCCATAAAGGCTGCCTGCACAGGGGTTTTTGCAAGGTTTACATCCATAAGGACCTCATCAGCAGTCATATCAGCAGTAAAAGCCAACACCATATAGGCCTACACCTTCGTGGATGTATGGTTATAATGCATATGCATAGACTCCTTTTATGCCACAAGGTCTATATGTACATCCAGTTGCACTAATGATGGATCCCAATTATATGCGAGCAATGATGACTGAGATGCTCAAAGAATACAGGGAGCAAGAAACTATGAACACATACACAACTGGAAAACTATACTCCCCACATGTGGACACACTACCTTTTTCACCAAAGTTTGTCCAACCTCACTTCAATACATTTAACGAAACGACATGCCCTAAGCAGCATATTGCTCACTTTGAATCTCGATGCGGTGCTATCGCCCAACATGGCAACTTGTTGCTAAAGTTGTTCGTCTAATCTCTAAATGGGGCTGCATTTACATGGTATTTAAATTTGAAACCTTATTTTATTTCAGATTGGGATGCGATGAAATGGGCATTTGTTTAGCAATTTCGTGGAACCTATAGGCCTGTGAAGCTATATAAATTGTTTGGTGAAAAACAACAAGATAATGAGTCGGTGGTGGACTTTATCAATAGGTGGAAAATATGTCTTATGCTTGTGAAAATGCACATCCTCTCAAATTACCCCTTGATATGTGTCTACAAAATATAACATTTGAGCTCTCTCCATCTCATAGCACAAAAGTACTCTGGGTTCGATGATCTAATATCTAAAGCATCCGCTTTAGAAAAGAGATTGTTAAATCATAAAAGCGAAAAAAAAGGAAAGGTAGTTGTTAATAAGATGGAATTTGCTATAGTGGGCACTAAGAAGCCACCCACCAAGCTAAAGGTCAAGCATGGTACAGAAACAACTATGCCTACCATTATAGAGCAAGAAGCCCCACCAAGAGGTCAACCATAAAAGAAATGTTGTCTTCATTAATGAGGATATGCACGACCTCATCACAATAATCCCTTAGGATAATTCTGACGATGAAGGAGACGACTGGGTTATATTTGAGAGTAGAGCCACAAGTAGGAAAAGACTTAAAGCAACTAAAGCAGGAACAAAACAGATACATAACCCTACTAAACATGTTCGAAAGAGGCCCCTACGTATAAAGGGGATGACCAAGAAGAAAGGAAAGATTCCTAAAGCTAAGGCCTCTCAACCACTACTCTATATAGATGACTTGCTAGAATAATCCCCACGTATGTCAATGACATTGAAAGAATTCATACCTAGGGACTTGCTCTAGTCTTCAATCGTTACTTGCAACATGGCCTTAATTGTATATGATAGTAGTCTTCGCCCACCCAAGGTCATACAACCAACAATCATGTCACGCGGGTCGACAATACTGATTGATTTATTCCATACTAATTTAACATACTAAGATCACTCTAAAGGGCTAACTATTTCAATCACATGGTTTAGATATAGTACTGACAACATTTGTTTACACTGGAAAACTCTATACATGATCCGCCATTTTTTTCGGTAAGAATTACACTTTTTCCCATGATTCCATGAAAACACACATATTTCCAAAATGTATTAAGCAAGTTTAGGTGATGAGCTTTTCCTTGCCATCAAGCTGTATATCTGGAGGCATTCCCCCTGGTTTCAAGGTTCCTTAATTCATAATTGTCTTACATGAAGACTATCAATGCTTGCAGCATCATTTGTTCAAGTTTATGATATCATGCAGAGAAGTCATGCATAGTGACAATATATTGTTATGATTATTTCCACTCTCTTGATGGTCCACCTCTAGATTGGTATATAGACTTGACACCATAAAGCATACTTTCTTGGGGTTATTTTATCGAAATGTTCATTCGCTAATTCATAAGGCTAGGCATGTAACCCTATGATCCTTGAAACAAGAACCTTTTGAGATAACCTCCTCAACAGTAGACTTATGAAGGGTTTGCAGGTTCTCCAAATCAAATCACTACTCAAGTGCTTGATTTAAGATGCTTTAGTGAGTTAAGACAGCCTATCAGGAACAAAGTATACCTTACTCAGTTTTCTAATGAATACCAGCTCCCTCTACTTACATTATACACAGGGGACAAAGATCCGCACTATCATACCAATCGCTTCCTACAAGAAATTGGACTACCAAGCATGATTTATTGGCACGACTTTTTTTGGTTTTTTTGGATTTGCATGCTTTCGATTAGTACCTAACTTTACCATCATGCCATATCTATTTGTGACCAATGCTCGTTGATCATTTTTATCGCCATCAAAGGGCATATAGGCATAATCCTCAGTACATACAAAGTGTGATATAGTTTTTGCCACAAGATCAATGAGACGTCAACATGGATGCCAGTGAATCATCAACTTCAGTTGAAGAAGATGAAGACTCCCTAAATCTATGGCAAACTCTCTATCATGACTTATCCTTATAAAGTATGCTGCCTTTGGTTACTAACTCGGAAAGCTCTGATAGTGATAACTCTAGCTTTTTCACTACATCTGAAGTTTTTTTTTCAAAAATGAGATGTCCACGCATCGACAGATAAAGGCTTGCAATGTTACCAAGCTTAAAATCACTTCCGCTATTGAGGGGCGTCAGCCACACACTTGAAATTTTAATCAGGTTAAGTTACGATCTAAGAAACAGATACTGACATGAGGCCCTACCACCAACCAATAAGCTAATAGAATAAAAAAGGCTGCTATGGAGACCAAGCATGATGAGGCTATCAAGAAGATGGATAATCCTATTCCATATGATGTAATGGCACATCTAAAGAAGATCTCATCATTATTGACTGTTTATGATGTTCTCTGTATGTCACCAAAACTTAGGGCCTCCATGGTATATGCACAGTCTCACCTAGACAAGTTCACTACAAATGTTGGAGTTGTCAAAGCTTCTTGACAAATGGAAACACGATAAGGGTTATGCATGCCTACAATCACTTTTAAGCACACTGATCACTACTCTGATGAACCTCGTCATAATAAACCATTGTTTATCATAGGTATTATAGATGATCAATCCGTGTCTAGGGTAATGATCGATGGTGGTTCAATGATTAACATACCTCTAGCTAAAACACTAACTTATCTGGGGGTTGACTCATCTCAGCTTAGGCCCAATACCCTTGTTATTCAAGGTTTCAATCAAAACGAACAGCATCTTTTTAACTCTGTTAAGTTGAGGACTAAGTTTGGTCACATAGAAAATTGGACACCTTTCTACATCATCGATGCAGACACTGGCTATAATGGCCTCATAGGGCGGCCATGGATGCATAAATATCAAGTTGTCCCCTCCTCATTCCATCAGTACATTAAATACTCCTGGAAAGATACTTAGGGTACTATCATAGCTGACAACAAACCATTTCAAGCGGCGGATGCTTATTTTTCTGATGCTACATATTATAAAAAAAATGACCCACGGGAAGCACTAAATGACACTCCAAGTGATGACAATGACAATAGTGTAAAGCCACATTCAAAATGCAACATGTAGTTAAAGCCATCGGGGATGAACCCACTCTGTAACCAAAATGGTGGCATGAAATTTTATCCTTCCATTAGCACAATTGTCTGGGATATGGATTGATTCTTATAGATCCCCCACTATTTTCCTCCCCAAAGGCCCCATTCAATTAAAAGATGATCGATGTGCCACTTCAGAGAGAGAACTCAAGGATTTGGATAATTTATTGCCACACATGAAATTGGCTCCCGAATGCTCGAAAGTAGTCATTTTGACTATCAAGGGAAACAAAAGGATTCTTATAAGGGTAAGGAAGGTCTAACTCAAGAATTTGAATGTCTAGTCCTTCATTCTAAGAACAACGATGACACAAGAGGCTTAGGTCAGTAACCCACCAAATTAAAAAATTTCTTCCATATGATAACAGCATACAGGATCGAACTATTGGAAGATGCCCACTTTGAATGCTTGTTCGTAGAAGCATAGTCACAGTCCTCTAAAGACTATTATGGGGCAAGTTATGCCCTCACCTCTAGAACTTGAAGATGGCGACCAAACAATGGTCGACTATTTGATCAAAGTAAATTTAGGAACTAAAGAGGATCTTTAACCTACCTTTATTAGTGCCCACCTTTCCCCAGAAGAACGAACACAGTACCTTAAATTTCTTAAAGAAAATCAGGATGTGTTCGCTTAGAATTATTTCAAGATGCTAGGGTTGGATCCCAATGTGGCAGTCCATCGTCTCACTATTGATCATTCTTAGCGGTTCATCAAACAACACCCACGCAAGACTAGACATGATATTGCTGATAAAATAGAAGGGGAAGTGGATAAATTGCTTAAAGTTAGATTATGCTTGTACAAAAGAAGAATGGTCAAATCAAGGTGTGTATCAATTATAGGGCCTTTAATAGTGCATGTTCGAAAGATGGTTTCTCGTTACCCCTTATTCAGTTATTAGTAGATGTCTCTTTGATGGATGGGTATTCAGGGTACAATCAAATCTAAATGGCTCCCAATGATGAAAAAGCCATAGCATTTCATATGCCAATTAGAATATTCTATTATAGGGTCATGCCTTTTAGATTAAAGAATGCCGGTGTTACTACATGACACAGTTGAATGCTATGTTGATGATTTGGTCATTAAGACTAAACTTAGACAACATCACATTGCCAACTTGGATCGGGTTTCTAAAGGCTTTGTCGCTACAATTTAAAGATGAATCATTTAAAATGTGCTTTTGGTGTTTCCTCTGGATGATTCTTTGGATTTTTCATTCAACACAGGGACATCGAGATAAATCCCAAGAAGATTACCACCATAGTTAAAAAGCCAACACCACAAAATATCACCGAGCTTAAAATGCTCTAGGGAAGGCTTACATACATTTGATGATTCATTTCAAATTTTTCTAGACATTGCCAACCCTTTTCCAGATTAATGAAGAAGGGAGTTCCTTTTGTATGGGATCAAGCTTGTCAGAATGCTTTTAACAACATTAAACAATACTTACTGAATCCATCGGTACTCATGAGCCCCACTCCAGATAAGTCATTGTTGTTGTATGTCGAGGCTATGGAATTCTCCTTGGGCACACTACTTTCCCAACATAATAAAGAAGGCAAGGAGTACACCTTATATTATCTTAGTAGAATAATGGTCAGTGCTGAATTGAATTATTCACCTATTGAAAAGATTTGTTTGGCTTTAATCTTCGCATTACAGAATCTAAGACCTTATCTGCTTACTACAATGGTACATCTTATATCAAGAGCTAACCCATTGAAATATATCATGAGTCGGCCCTCTGTTCAAAGGCGTATTGCCAAATGAACCATCCTCCTTTCTGAGTTTGACATCCATTATGTTCCGCAGCTAGCAGTAAAGGGCCAAGCTCTCGCAGATTTCTTGGTTGCACATCCAATACCTGATGGCTTCCCTCTTCAATTAGATTTACCCAATGATGACATTATGTAAGTGCACATAAAGAAAGAATGGGAAATGTTTTTTGACAGAGTATCTCAAGGACCGATAGGTGCCCTAGGTGACAATACAGATAAATCTTCAGGGATTGGCATTGTTTTTGTTACTCCAAATAAAGGCATCATTATGTACTCCCTCACTTTAACTAAGGGATGTTTAAATAATGAAACTGAATATGAGGCCTTGATCGTAGGACTCGAGTTGGCCTTGGAAATCCTTGTAGACGACCTCACCATCTATGGAGATTCAAAGCTCGTCATCAGCCAGATGAATGGCCTTTATCATATTAAAAAGCTAAGTCTAACACCTTATTTCCAAAGGGTCGAGGCTCTAGTCAAATTGTTCCATCGCCTATAGATATAGGATGTTAGGAGGGACTATAATAGACAAGCCAATGCATTTATTAGCCTGGCCACATCTCTCACACACCCAAGGGATGATTATCTTACCATTCATATTGGAGAGAGAAGGGTCATTTCCCCACTTTCTAACACCAACGAGGAGGATGTTCTCCTTGCTTGTAATACCGACTTGCAAGAGATAGACGAGCAGGAAGGTACTGATGACAAATTAAACACGGTCAAAGAAGATTTGTATGAGCCTTTTGTTCAACATCTCATGGATAGGAGGGAGCCGGCCAACCCTATTAAGCGTGTAGAAATGTGATGGAGTGCTCCTTGATTCACCCTATAAAGCAACTAATTATACAAACGGTCACTAGATGACATCTTATTACAGTGTTTATCAACCAAAGAGGTGAACAAAGTAATGAATGAAGTACATGCTGGTGTATATAGAGGACATCAAAGTGGTCCTAAGTTACAAGATCAGTTAAAAAGGCTCGGCTACTATTGGCCAACAATGGTAGTCGATTGTATTGAATATGCCAAAGGTTATCGCATTTGCCAACTATATAGCGACTATGGACATGTACCCTCAGAACCACTCCATGCTAAATCTTGTTCTTGGCCATGTTCTAAGTGGGGAATGGATATAGTGGGACCCATCACTCCATCTTCCATTAAAGGGCATCGCTGCATCTTTGTTGCAACAGACTATTTCTCTAAATGGGCAGAAGTCGTTGCCTTATGAGAAATCAAAGCTCCTAATATAGTTTGGTTTATCAAGGTCCACCTAATATACAGGTTCAGCATCCTTGATCGCATTATCATAGATAATGGGTAGCCATTTATTAGTTCACCCTTGTACAGACTTATGGAAAAATACCACATTGATTTGGAACATTCCTCACGCTATTATCCTTAGGCTAATGGATTGGCAGAGGCCTTTAACAAGAATTTCTGTAAAATCATAAAGAAGATGGTATCTAGACATAAAAAAGACTGGCACAAACGTCTACATGAAGCACTCTGGGCGTATCGGACCACCTTTTGCACACCAACATAGGTGACCCCATATTCTCTTGTGTTTGGTGCAGAGGTTGTCCTGCCAATCAAAATCCAAGTTCCATCCCAACGGGTCACAATACAGGATGGCCTAATTGGAGCTGAGGGTGCCAAGACCCGTCTTTTAGAGCTTGAGACTCTCAATGAGTCCAGGTTTGCCACCCAACAACACTTGGAATTATATCAAGTTCATATGGCAAGGGCTTAAAATAAGAAGGTTAAACTTCGCTCCTTCACAAAAGGTGAACTTGTCCTCCTTGCACGATCACCACTTGACCCTAACAGGGGGAAAGAAGGAAAATTCATTTTCAAGTGGGACTGTCCATATGTTGTCGAAAAAGCCTATCCTCATGGTGCCTACCTTCTCTAAGATGTTGAGAGCAACCAAATTCTTCCTATCACTAATGCCAATTTCTTGAAGAAGTACTACCCTTAAATGATAACTACTGGCCTTCAGGGAACTATGTCAGTTTGATCCTATTCAAAATAGGTAAGTAGGTAGTCTAAGATTCTCTACAACTTAGATGCAACCCCAATCTCTCAAAAAAAATCACTAATCTCACTAAAAACCAGTGACGGTAGTGTGGTGCAAAATCTAGGTGAGCCCTAATCTTAGGTTAAGGGATCCTAAAGGAAAGAAGGGATACATAATCAATAAAGTGTGATGGAAAGGGCATGGTGAAAACTTGTATGGGCACCACGAGTAAAAGATTCTAATCATGGCAAGATCAAATTCTCGTTGATCTCATTGAAAACCAACAATGGTAATAGGATGCAAAAATTAGGCGAACCCTAATCCTAGTGGAAAATCACTAGGGGTAAAAAAGGGACAAATATACCTAACATCCCATAATTGAACTACGGCTGGGTTTGATCCTATTCCAGGGTACATAGGCAGTCTGCCATAACAAGATAGACATAGCTCCACCACCAACAAAACACTAATCTCTTTGTTTTGCACAAATAATTGCTTTGATAAAACAAGGCACATGCATGAAATTCATTAATAAAATTTTGTTACAATGGATCAAAGAATACAATATCATAATAATGGGCATCCTGCCCCACACTGTGCTGCATTCTCAATCCCTACTACCACATCAGAACGAATAAAGCCTAAGAGTTTTGCACGCAACATAGGCAGTACCTCTGCTTTCCCTTCTAGGCAGCATGCGTTGCATCAACATCTGACTGAGCCACACTGAGGTTATATATGGCCTCCTCAGAGACCCCATTGCGCCGATCACTCTCTCAACTTATTAGCTCACCCCTGCATCAATCCACCACATAGATGGTATGGCGGATTGAGTTTCTCATATAGTCTACAAACCTCTTATGGGATTCCAAATGATTCATCACTTCGTTATAGCACTTTTTCAACCCTTTCATCTGAGCCATTAACTCGTCAAGATCCCTCACTAGTGGAGCAATTTCCTCTAACACGCAAGTTTGTTAGGCGGTCAAGTCGACCATTCTGATCTCCTCCTCCTAAAGGCATAAGGGGACATCATTCTCTAGACCTTTCAACATTTTGATGTCTTTTGCCTTGCATAGCTCAGACAAGGCATCAAGGAGACACTCTACAGTGTCTCTAAACTTGGAGTTATACACACGAGTCTCTATATGAGCCATCATGCCCATGATCTCTTCCTGAATGGTAAGAAGATCAGCATCTTTGGTGGACATGCCAACTAAACACCTGATAAGTGTGTCTCACTCTCCACTACCCTTGTCCACCGGCGCCTGTACCTCATTAGGGGTAGGTTCCACCACCATATCTACAAAATCAGCATAGCTAGATTATGGCAATTGAAGGTGATCGCGACAACTCTTTAACTTTAGGAAAACTGGTCAATCTATCTTGCTATAATACAAGAAAATAAAAAAGGGCAGTTAGTTCAATCAAGTGAAGGATTCTCCCTATATGAATGTTGCTTCTCGGATATGTAACATGAGACCTCCTTACCAATTCGGTCTTCAAGATCTAAAAGGAATGAGAACTTTGATGGGCACAACCCTCTTATTTATAAGCACATGAACGGCCACAACTTTCGCTAAAAAAGGTGTGCCGAAAGGGAATAGAAAATGACGCATTTGCTTTAGTGCAATGATTCAAGTTCAAAACAACACAAAACAATGCACCTCTTTTGGAACAATGTTTCAATGCCATATTCAGAAGAACGTTGCTAATGTCGCCTTAGGGATATACCATTACACCATCCTTTATGAGGGTATATTATCGCACTTTTATGAAAAATGAGTGCATGTTCTAGGCTTTCAGTTCACATATTCTTGGCTTTTATAATGTCAATCACACTTTACTCTTATAATATCAACTATATTAGACTCTCATAATGTCAATCATATTTGACTCTTATAATGTCAATCATATTTGACCCTCATAATGTCAATCATCTTTGACTCTTATAATGTCAATCATATCTGACTCTTATAACGTCAATATCAATCATACTTGACTCTTATAATGTCAACCCTTCCAACTCTTATAATGACAAAACCTATGATGCCAATATGACACTCAAAGGGACTGGCTCTCATAATGTCAGGACTTTGAAATGCTTATATAAGCATATATGCTATATGTCCGCTTTGCATATAAAGAGGGAAAAATAACCAAAAGAGAGAAATTACAAGAAGGGTAATAAGGTGGCAATGACAAAAGCTCTATTTTATTCATCAACAAGGGATTACATCATTTTAGGAAAGCTGAAATAAAGCATTTACATAAGCCTTCTTCAGTGGCAAGGGAAGCCCAAACTTGATCACCCGTGTAACAAATTCTTCATGAAGGCAATCTACGGTGGAAGAAACCGCTACAATTCTTGATTCAAGGGAAGCCCTTTCCGTCTCCTTTGCTTCTTGAGCAGCCATAAGATCTATAATCAAAGCCTGTATCCTTAATAGTTCTTCCTTGGCACTAGCCAACTTGGCATCAACACTGGCCACTGAGTCACAAACTTGGTCACAGACCTCTATTAAAGCCTATAAATGTAATATGTTGTAAATTCTATGAACTGTAAAATGCATGCTATGTATAAACTACAACATGAGCTAAGTCATGATAGAGTCTATGAGGTTCTTGGGTTCATGCGTCATGAAGATCATCATCAAGTGCCAAGAAAGTCTCAAGAGGACAATCCGGGAGTCGAAAAATCATCCCGAAGGATTCACGTATCACTCCAAGCTCTCACAAGGTAAAAATGGTATTGTATAGTAGTTTAGGTGAATCAAGGGTCCAAGGAAGGGTTCTAAAGGTCTAAGGACCTTTCTAGATGATGGAGGGGTGATCCGAAGATCTCTGTAGCATTTCTAAGGTTTTAGAAGGCAATACAAGTGATTTAGATTGATTTAGGATCAATCCACTTCGATCCAAACTTATTTGGATCGATCCAGGATTGATCTGGGATCAAACCAACATCTCTCAGGTTGTAGGTTCTGAGTGTTTTTTACACTGTATAACATGGTCTAATCTTTAAAAAAACATTTTCTAATCAATGGCCTAGATCTTTTGACCGTTTAGGAATGTTCTAATCCAATGGACATGAATCATTTTTGTCCAATATATAAGGAAATGAACTCAAATGAGCAAGGCAATGGTCATGAACAAAAATCACAACTCTCTTTCTCTTGATTTGGAAAATTTATGAGAGATTCAACTCTTCATTCCATTGGGAATCTCTCTAAGCTTAGATAAGTAAATCTATACCCAAAAAGACCATTCTCTACTTCCACCTTATTCCTACTAAGACAAATCATCAAATGGAAGAAACCAAGGGTTGTCTAAACCTTTGAGAAGGTGCAACCCATCAAGATTGGCTCTCTAGCTTGAAGAGCCAACTAAGAAGTAATTGGAGAGCAATAATTACATCTTGCTCAAGTAGGAGCAGCCCCAACTTGTATGAAAGGCAACATTAACCTTCAAGAGGTAAACACTTGCCTTTAACTTTGTATTAAGTTATTGAGACCTCTCCTATTAGAGACACATGGAGAATTAGCACGACCACCGGAGACACTTGTAGTGTGTACCCGTAACTCTTTCGTCAGAGACACCGGAAGAGTAGATGATAGACCACACCCATCGAAGACACCGGGTGTAGCTTGCTTGGCAAGTAGATTAGGCATTTTATTAATTTTAGCCTTGATTGTAATATTATCAATCTTAATAAAATTATTTAGCTCGGTGGTGAGCTTTTGAGAGTGGATGTAGGCGATTGTGCTGAACCACTATACATCTTATGTATGTGTGTTTGCTTGTGGTTTGTCTATACATTCTTTATATATATTCTCAATCATTGCACTTCTTGCTCCAATCTCTCTTGTAATAGAAGTGAACATATTCATATTCAAAAGCACAATTCAAACATAATTAAATACCGGGGTTGTGGACATCGCGGAAAGGGAATCGCGACCCACTTCGAGGTGTTGTTTCGAGTCGCCACCAACTCGGGGTTTTTTACAGGCGGGGTTGGACGCCTGCCTCCTTTCCGGGTGAAAGGGAGGATTAGGGCTTTTCAAGGCCCGGGTTAGGCACTTAGGCCTAGGATTAACTCTTTGACTGGTCTGGTTTTCAAGGATTTGGGTAAGCTGTTTAGTTGCAATTGGGGAAGGTGTTAGGCACCCCAATTACCCACCTTTTTAGGGTGGCTCCTCTAA
>JAOXJP010056001.1:0-15834 GCA_025762735.1 Platanus orientalis | reverse complement strand
ATGATTCCCTCTATTAATAGATCCATGGAGTTTTTCTTTGATGTCCAAATGTTATATATGTAATTGACATGGATCTAAACTTGAATTGATAAGAATCCCTATGAAATCAATTATTCTGAAATACGATATGATTGATCTAAGTGAATCTTGTTGAAATTCCATAAGAAATGTGAGTTCCATTGTACTAACTTGAAATTGAACATGAGAAAATGTCTTTGATTGAAATTAAGTATGATTGAAACCGTGATTTCCACATATGGACTATGATATATAAAAAATGATTGATAATTTTGATTCATATAAACAAATCAAAGATCTCATAATATGAAAGATCATAAGAAATCAAATTCTAGAAAAAATTTGACATATTGATCATATGTGATTTGAATGTACGATTATGAATTAGTGAATATGAATGTGAATGAATTATGATCGAAACTTGTTAAACCATGAAACCTTCTTTAATATGTTATAAGAGCCTCTTTATTGACTATTAATATCCTTTGATATGTCTCAATTACTTATTGAACTTTGAAATGTTATTGAATCTTTGAACCATTGAACCTTCTTTGGGTCTTAATAAATTATTGAACTCTTTGAACATGTGTGAACTGTTTGGGACCTTCCATTGGGTTGCAACAATGCAATATGACTTTTGGGACCTACCATTGGGTAGCAACAATGGTAATGTTATATGGGACCTACCATTGGGTTGCAATAAGGGAGAATACATATTTAGGACCTGTCATTGGGTCACAACAATGATAAATTATAGAGGATCACACTGGTAATCTATATGGGACCTTCTGTTAGATCATAACAATGGATATAATGTGATTTCTAGGACCTACCATTGGGCCGCAACAATGGTAAAGCTATTTGAGACCTTTCATTGGGTCACAACAATAGAGATTATTATTTGATTATTGTATTAACTCTTTGAACCCCTTTGATTATTGTTTCGAGAGCTCCCATTAGGTCGCAACAATGGTGTTTCATTAATTTTTTAAACCTATGAAATCTTTGAAGTCATTGAACTTTATGTATCATTCAAAATCTACCATTGGGTAAAACAATGGAATTCATTGGTATTGAATTGACTAGTGCCTCTCTTCATTTAAACCTATTAAATCCTATTGAGTATAATTCCAAGACCTCCCATTGGGTCGCAACAATGGAGAACAACAATTGAACTTTCGAAATATATTATGAAATGACATGAATTAATGAAAATGACACTAAGTCTATAAGTAAGTGAATCAAGTGGTTATGAATATATTTGAATCTTAATCATAAGTGAATGAACCATATATAAGAAATATGAGAATGATTCTAGAAATTAAAGTATTGACTAATTTTGAAATAGAAAGATGAATCACTTATCATTACATTATGACTCATACACTTTTTTTGTCAATGGTTTAGAATATAATTTGTGCTTATTCCTTTGCAACCATGGACTGATATACTATTTTCTCCTATAGTTTAAGTTTCATATCATTATTCATGTTTATATCTATTACCTTTTGGATATGGTTTGTATTTGTATTTGTTAAGCCCATCAAACTCACCCCAATTGGCACAGGTTTAGATGAGAAGTGATGGATTGGTATGATTTGGAGATAACTTATTGCATGGAGGAATTAGTAGAAGGATAGAACTTTTATGTTTTGCTCTTATGAGATTGTTATTTTGAACATTGTAATAAATAGAATGACAATGGACTTGGGATGTAATATATGTAGTATGGATTTTGGTCTCCCACTTTTGATTGGGAGCATGTGGTCGATGATATTTTAATTTTATGTACATGGTTATATGTATGATGATATTAGATAAGTATTTTTCATTGCCTAGTTATATGAATGAATGGAACCATTAGTGGTTTATAATTTATATTTTTTCACTACATACTATTGTGAATGAAATGGCCATGGTTATGTTTACATGTATGTTTATGCTTCTGCTAAAATCAAAGGTAATGGATTATGAGACAATGGTTTTATATAAATGACGTTATTGAATATAGAATATGAATTGAAATGTAATGTAACGATCCGAATCCGGGGTGCATACGGATAATATCTGAGACCAAATTCAGGGCCATTATAGCCGGGTCACAATCATCTTATCAGGATTGTGTTTTTGCCCTATTTTAGATTGAGTTGAAAAACTCAATCTGATATGAATAATCACGAACTGTTCCAAAAGGCATTAAGTCAAGTAAAAGTCATGTGTCAATTTTAAGGGTTATTTTGTCTTTTAGCATACAAATTATAACCCATCATCTCTACCCCTTCCATTCCTCTTCTTTCTCTCAACAAAAAAATGGAAACCTCCGTTTGGATCAACTCAACACATACCTTGATCAATCGTGCTTTTCTCATCGCCTACTAAATCAGTTCCTACCAAAAAAGAAAAAACAAAAAGGAAGAATGCTGCCTCAAGCACACTCTACATCTCTAGGTAGGTTCTTACCCAAAAAGAACGGTGAAAAAAGCATTCCAAATGAATTTTCTCTTGTTTCATAAAAAATAAAATAAAATAAAATAAAAAATACAAGTTTTCTCCTACATTTTCTAAATGGATTTTTATCAAAGATAAAATAAATAGATAAATTAATAAAAATTGAATTAACGCTCTGCATCTCAAACTAAAAGATCAGTTAGAGAAGGGGGTAAATCCCCTACACCTGGAGCACCATTCACCCCCTCATAGAGGGTGTGGGCCTATGCACGTTTTATGTGGGGGCCACATACCCCTTGTGGGAATGAACGATGTTCATGGATTAGAGGATTTTCTCGGCTTGGAAAATTGTAGCATCAATAAAAATAAAAATAAAAATAACGCATATTAAAAGACAAAAATGATTTTTTTCAGCTACAAAACAGTCATTTTGACTAGGGGTGACAATTCATGTTGGCAGGTCAGGTTTGTGTTGTGGTGATGTAAGGGTATAAAACTATATGGCTCGACTCAAGCCTGACCCATTTATTAATCGGGTTAAAGTTGGTTGCTTTGACCCAAAACACATTTACTGTCAACCCTAACCCTCTCATTTCATGTTGGGCTCATGTTGGGCTCATGTTGGGTTCGCGAGTTATGTGGTAATTCATGTTGGCGGGTCAAATGCATATTGTCTCAAGTTAAGGGCATATGACTATATGAGTCAACCTAAACCCAATCCATTTATTAATTGTGTCAAAGCAGGTAAACCTGCTTTGACCAAAAACCCCTTTATAGTTAACCCTAACCCACTTTTTTGGTGTCGGGTTCATGAGTCATGTCAAATATTGCCACCACTATATCTAACATAACTCCCTCCCTTTCAATTGTTGGGCATTTTTTAGAAGACAAAACCTTAAAATTAGATTCACACAATACTGGTCATCACTAACCTACCTGCCTTTGATGTTGTTTTTGTTGATGTAAGTGTCAATTCCACTTAGAAAGTGTCTGTGTATAGATGGCCTGTATATAGGCTTATAGGTATGCATATGTAATTGAAAATGTGAGAGTTATGTAGATCCAAGTCTGGGTGAAAAATAAGAGGAACAACACTCAAAGTCGTGATTAAAGTTCACAATCCTTGAAAACCCTAGAAAGCTTAGAGAGTAGAGCCTAAAAGAGAAAAATAAGTACACTCTTCATCTAGAAGGGATTTCCAAAGCAACTAGACATGATTGGTACATTATCCTACTAAGAGGCATCGAATTAAGTATCAAAAATTATTCCTTACTTGTTGAGGCTTCCACAAAAGATACCGGAGGTGAATTTTACTTCTACTGGAACCACTAGAAGTGAGCTTGACATCTATCGGATACATTGGATATGTGCAACTTGTAAAATGAGAGGATTCTCATAAAGTTTTGCAAGTCTTTATGGTTAATGATTTTTTTCCTATATAAGATTGTGTGATAATCTTTGATAAAAAAAAAAAATCAAATAGCTTAGTGAGGAGCTTTCTAAAGTGGATATAGGCATCAAGTGTCAAACCACTATAAATAGTTGTGTATATTGTATGCTTGAATCTCCGTACCTATTTTGAATATTATTCTATAAAATTGATACGAAATAATAATTATCTATCATGAAGTTAGGGCTTAACATGGTGTGAATCAATATTTCAAATTGATATAACTAGTTGTGATTCAAACTTGTGATCCAAAGTAACTGAGAAAATTGTGATTCAAATTGATATATTTAGATATATTGTGTTTGAAAATTTGTATTAATCGTAAGTGCTTGGAATTGAGTAATTTGTTGAATGTTGAGTAAAATTATTTGAATATTTAGTTGCCTCATTTCCTCAACCTACTTAGGCACCATATTGAATTTAAATAATTAAATTCAAAATTAGGGATTTAATAAAGAATTAAGTTAAAAGTTAAAAATTGCAAGAAATCCTATTCACCCCCCTCTAAAATTATCTGGGTTAGCATTTATAACTTTCGCATTGGTATCATAGTATACTAAGTAACTAAAGTTTCGTCAAGGTAAGACAATGGAAACAGTAGAGAAAAGAAAACCCGAGTTTACAAGTTGAGTATCTTCTTTTACCCCTGCAACCAATTTGATCTCCTTTACTGTCCCTACTCCCACTTGGCTATGCTTTTACTTTTTTTGAAGTTTTAACACCAAAAAAAAAAAATGTAGGAATATTTTTAACCCTTTTTTTTTTTTAAATTCACTCATTATTTGCAAGGGCATTAATTATACCCTTGCAAAAAAATTGGTCGAAATATTTCTCTCCAAAAGAAAATTACATTAGTTCATATTTGTGAGGGCACACTGTCACAACCTAAATCCATGGGCCGTAACGTGGGCCGGGTTCGGATCCGTGACATGGGAATGACTAGCCCCAAACTCATTTATCAAGGAGAAGAGACCAAGGAGCTTGAAGTGGGTTATCAACCCTCTTACCTATTCACATACCATTTTCCATTTAAATTTATTTCCTTATCTTTTCACATCCATTTTAATCTATTTAAAACAATAATTGCATCACAGTGGAATAATAATAACAATGGTAACCTAAAATACTAGTGCAACGAAAAAAGTAATATCATAATGACCATCAAAAAGTAAAGGGCCCAAACATGCCCACAACTGTATATACAATCTATGGCTTCCACGGGCATAATCAATGTAATGGAAATATACATCACTAGTTAGAAAGTAAACTAAAAATTTAATGCAAAACTAAGATGTCATGTCTAGGCCATTTGTTCAATCTCCAACCATCTTCCCCTCGTCCAAGGAGTAGTCCAACCTGTGTGCCTACACATTTACGGGTAATGCCAATTGGGGTAAGTTTGACAAACTTCGTGGGAGGCTGTACAATTTATACAACACTAAAGGAGGCCAAAGATAATCATAGTAGTAAGTAGGAAGAATTAAGATAGACAAAAGAATCAAAGTAGGAATGAGAGTACATCAAATTTACTAAACATGTATCTTTGCTATGATACAGGTATGCACATGTCATAAGATAAGCACAAGAATATCCAAAGTAGATCAAATTGAATCATGCAAATGCTACATGCTAAGTACTATCTGTCACATGTAAAGTGCTAGATGTCTCATACCAAATATTATATGACATATGTCAAGTGCTATATGTATCACATGCAAAACACAATAGTGTCTCATCACATAACATATCTAAGTGTAAATAAACTATGAAAGGTCTCTGACAAAACAAATCATATAAACCATATAGGTCTCCGATAAAGCAAATCACATAAACCATTTAAGGTCTCCGACAAAGAAAATCACATAAACCATGTTAGGTTTTCAGCAAAGCAAATCACATAAATCATGTAAGATCTCCGACAAAACAAATCACATAAATCATATAAGGTCTCTGACAAAGTAAATCATATATAACCCAATAACATCTCTGATAAAGAATATCATATATAAACCATATAAGGTCTTTGACAAATAACTCACCTCCCTAAGGGTGGAACACACAAGTCTTTGAATGCTCGCATATAACCCTACAAGTGGGGCATACACATCTCCGAATGCTCACATATAGCTTTATAAGTGGGACATACACATCTCTAAATTCTCGTATACCGCCTTATGAGTGGGGCATCACAAGTCCCATATTATTCCCCTAAAACAGGATAGTCCCATATTATTCTCCAGGACTAGGGTAGTCCCATATCACTCCCCCAAACCAAGGTGCCAAACAAATCTGTGGGTCGAAAGAAGTGATAAACCAAACTCATGCTTTTATAAAGTAATGTGGTCGCTACAAAAATATATACAACAACAACAACAACAAACAGCCTTATCCCAACTATTTGGGGTCGGCTACAAAAATATATCATTTGTAAAAATATCTACATAATCTATCTCGTAAAGAGTTTAAAGAATGAAGTAGTAAATCACATGAAAGGAACCACATGCCAACATGCAAGTAGAGATATTTGTTATGGACATATGGGATGCTCATGAAGGTAAAATCATTTTATATCAATTTCTATAAAAGTTAAAAAACCAAATATCTCAAGTTCTTGAAAACTCATGTACAAGTTTAAGTAAAATACCTCATAAAAATAGTAAAGTAAATCATGATAAAGACAACATGCTCATACCTTCAAAAGCTGTCACATGATACAAAGTCTAAAGTACTACACGTGAATTCTAAGATCCTAGCATGGGGATCAATAGAGTATCATAAATTCCTATAAGCCCACATGTATTTGAAGGAATTTACCAAAGAAGACAATAAATCTCATGCAAGGAATCCAAAGGGATACAAGAAGCATGTAAATAGTATGAAAAATCTGTAAAAGGCATTTTATCAAACAACTAGAGTGTAAGAATTAAGGAATTCAATGAAAATCAAAGAAAAAACTCAATCTTCACCATAAGAAACCTTTCAAATCCTACCACGTAAGTAAATCAAGCTCCTAAACTTCTTCACATATGTTAAAGACCATCCAAATCATTTCACGAAGCTCCATTCACAATAACACAACTTCATAACCCAAGAGCATCATGGAAACCAATAAGAAAATACTAACCAACATGATTATACCAAGGAAACATGATCCATCTCTAAGAAATCAACATTTTCAAAATGAAATTGAAATGAATCCACCAAAGCATAACTCACAAAGATAAAATCTAAGATCCTAAGAAAGAAAAATGTGCATAAACAACATATCCATCTCATATAACCAATTTTCATAGAAATTAATCCACAAGTCTTTGCAAACATATAATAGAATCATATTTCTAGGAACCTAAGAAGGGAAAGTGCAGCATAAAATGTATATTTACTCACTCAAAGCTAATTTTCTTTGTCTTCAAGAGAAATATCCTCCAAAACTCATTTGCCTTTGTTCAACCTCCCTTCCTCTAAGAGAAAACAAGGTATTACATAATTAGAATACATAAACTAAGGTAGAAAATGGAAAACAACAGCCATTTTAAGTTAGATCTAGGTTTTAGCAACTTACCCAAGCTTGGAAAAGAAGATTCTTTCTCTCCTTTCTCCCAAGTCTCCCTCCTCTCTCTTTTCCTCTTTGTATTCTAAGGAGTCAAAATAACTCAATTTAGGTCTAAGAAAGGTTAAAATTAGTCTAAAATGAGATCCTATATGTGTAGAAGTCCAATGGATGGAAGCCACATCATCAAATGTTAAAAAATAACAATTTTCACAACATTTCCAAAAAAAATTCCGAGCCTTAACCAGTCGGGAGGTCTCCTACGACACATGCTTTATGTGCCTAGTCTTGGGTCTTAAACCCCTAGTTTGAACATCCTTTGATAAAACGAATGTAACTTTCTCTAGAAAAATCCATTTTGTGAACCATTTATTTTATTGTAAACTAGACTTCAAGAAATTTCTAAGGATATATGGTTTGTACTCTAATTCACTCGGGATTGGTGTCGATAATCCTGAGAAATTACCACAAATACACAATCAGGATAACTTTCAAACTTGATAGGTTCAAGTTCAAATTTTGGTTCTATACTTCTAAGTTGGTCCAAAGGGTTCCTAAACCACTCTATAGTATGTTTAAAATATGTAAAATGACAATTTTACCCATAAGAGAAAATTTTCAGTTTTACCCTTAAAGCATAACATGGGGTGTTACACAATAGCCCTCGCAAATACAATAATAATAGTGAAGGCTAAACTACTTGCCCTTAAAAACATATTCATCTTTTACGAGGGCTATAATTAGCCATCACAAATACATTCGTATAAGCGAGGGCTACTTTTAGCCCTTATAAAAAAAATTGTATTAACGAGGGCTAACTCCTTGCCCTCACAAAAAGAAAAAAAAAACACCTTTTGCGAGAGTAAATAAATACCCTCGCAAACACATTTGGCAAGAATATTTCCCTCTAAATTTTTTTATTTACGAGTGCTAATAATGGATTTTCAACGGTATTTTGGTCTTATCGCAATTATTTTGTTATTTTGCCACACAATTGCGAGGGCTACAATTAGCCTCACAAATATATTCATATTAGCAAGGGAAAAAATTAGTCCTCACAAATAAATTCATATTAAAGAGGGCTAAAACTGTGCCTTGCTAATCTGAATGTATTTGCGAGGGTGAAGTATTGGCCCTTGCAAAAAAAATACACTATTTGTGAGAACAAATTAACACTCTCCCAAAAATAGTTGCTAGAAATATTTTTCTCCAAAATATTTGTATTTACGAGGGTCAATAATGTAGTTGCGACGGTATTTTAGTTTTCTCGCAATTATTTTTTCATTTTACCACACAATTGTGAAAGCTATAATTAGCCATTGCAAATGCATTGGTATTAGAGACAACAACAATTAGTTCTTACAAATAAATTAATATTCACAAGGGCGAAATCCCTACCCTCACTAATAATAATGTATTTGTAAGAGCTAAGTCTTTGCTCTCACAAAAAATTCACATGTTGCAAGGGCATATAAATTTTCTTGTAAAAAATTTGGCAGGAATATTTCCCTCCAAATATTTTATATTTATGAGGACCAATAATGCATTAGCGATGCTATTTTGATCTTATCACAACTATTTTTCAATTTTACCAAAAAATTGCAAAGGAGAAGTTGTGTCCTCAAAAATGTAAGTTTTTGCAAGGGCTTTAAATAACCTACACAAAGGTTTTGTCCCTAAAAGCCGTATTAATTTGTTGTAGTATATGCTATTCCTTTTCTTCCATAACAATCTTTCTTTTCCAAAGCAAATGTTCTGTGATAAAAATGCCTTTGTAGTATATATGGTGAATTATAAACAGACATGTGTTGTTTTTGGGGGTAAAAGAGTCCAAAAAAGTGTTCAGTTGAAAAAGTAGGTGGTCAATTAAAAACATCAAATTCAAATATACATCATGTGTGGATCAATGGTACGCCTTAGAGGTCTCTCTCAAAACAGACAATCATTATCCTTTCCTTTTTTTAACTTGCCACGTGGTTCAACCTGTCATTCCATTTCTAACTGTAGGATGGTGTTTTTTTTTTCCATATAAGCCCCACAGCGTATTAGCATTGAATCTTTCAAAACAAAAAATAAATAAATACAAAACAAAAAAGTAATGAAAAAAGCTGAAAGAATCTCACTTTATTTGTTGAGCTAAAATTCGTCATGTCAATAGTGAACGACGTGAACACATGGATACTTTGGTCCTGCCACTTCAACAAGCATCTCAAACAATCCATATACCAACAAAATCCAACCCTGTTGAGTGCGGGTTGATATCCTCCGCGACGTGACTATTTACAGCACTTGGAGCCCCATGAATCGTGGCTCTAGGCCCAGCGTAAATAGTCATATCGCAGAGGATATCGACCCCCTTCTTTGTGGCTAAGGTGAGGGTGGGAGCTCATAGACAACCCATACTGGGTCGATATCCTCTGCAACATGACTATTTACGCTGGGCCTAGAGCCACCATTCAAGGGGCTCCAGGTGCTGTCAAGTACTGACACCACGTCGCAGAGGATATCAACCCATATTGGATCAATATCCTCTGCAACTTGACTATTTCTGGAGCCACCATTCAAGGGGCTCCAGGTGCTGTCAAGTACTGACACCACGTCGCAGAGGATATCAACCCGTATTGGATCAATATCCTCTGCAACATGACTATTTACGCTGTCAGTACTTTACAGCACCTGGAGCCCCATGAATGGTGGTTCCATGCCCGTCGTTAAAGTCACGATGCAGAGGATGTCAACCCCAAAGAAGGATGATCTCCATTTAGGCCATCCCTTTGACCAATGATTCCCCCACGCCCACAGCCAATTGACCCTGGGTATGTGTACAATACGAAGTCTAGTACTAATATAATTTACATATACCATGTTAGAGTAATGAATTTCTTGAATTTAAACTGTTGTAACAAGCTTTTTATATTGTCATTTAACAATAATCTTTTAATGGTTTCCATAGTAACAGATGCAGAAAGCCAATCAGCTCTTTGTAACTCCGAATTGCAAAAAAATTGAGAATCAAAAAGATAATTTTGAAAGGAGATGCATTGACCATTATTAAGTCTGTAAGAGGAGACATGTCAGATATCTTATGCCTGTTAATTTAGAGCTGTTATTAGAGATTGTATCAAACTATTATCTTCTTTTGAGTGATCCATAGGTCATGTTTGAAGGTCAGCAAATGTAAAAGCTCATCTTGTAGCTAAGTATGGACTTAGGTATTCGAAATCGCCCACCTAAACCTTGCCTCTCCCTCCGTTGAAAAGGGGAATTGAATCAGATTTAGTGTCATTTGTAAATGCCTCTTCTCTTAAATTTAAGTATTTCTTCACAGCCAAAAAATTGAAGAGAAATTGACTTGGCAAACACAAAAAGCCCACAGGTTATCAACTGAACTATCATGTGTCATATTTTAGATTGGTCACGTGTTCGATGCTGAGTCCATGTCAATATCATAATGCTCTATATAGCCATTAAAGAATTGTATACTTAAAGAGTTAGACATGCTCAAGTAGGCTTTTTTGTTTTTTGGGTGCTGCCTAGGGACATCGGACTTGCATATGAAGAGGTTGATGTTGGAAACACATGAGATGAAACTCTCACAAGCTACAATCTGAGATGGAAGGTATCATCTTATTTGCAATATAAATCCCGTTCCTAGGTGATCCACCTAGTAAAAAATCCTTATAGTACGTGCATGTATGTGTGGAGAGAGAGAGAGAGTTATTATCTCGTTCCAAAAGACAACAATTGGTCTACAAGGTCCCTGTCCCTACTGGATAAATGATTTGGATTGGCCTCACCATCTATACACACGGCTTTAGGGTGGTGGTTGTGTGAAGGATAAACCTACACAACCCATGTAGAACATGTAAAGTTGGCTGTTTATGTGGAGGCCTATTCCCAAATTTGTGCTCCATGCTCTCAGACACAAAGGCTGGCACATGAATTCATGATGCGTTTTGTGAAAACCATTTTTACAGTTTTAATCTTATACATCCCAACCTTTGTGTCTAGGAATCTGGGAGAGTATATAAATAATTAAGAGTAGAACATTTGCTCCCTATATATATATATATAAAAATTCGGGGCTTGGGCTTAGAGCTTGGCCCTATCAAAGGTTTGGGTTTTTATCTAAAGATCGGACTTTTGTCAAGCCTAGTTTGGATTGGGTTTTTTGAACATACTTGCACTGTAGAAGATCCACTCTACGCATAATTGCCATACCTCCTCTCATACGTGCAAGTTTCATTCCCTTCTCCCTATCAAGTGTGTGAGGAAGCCATCTTTTGGGGCATTTTATTAAAAAGAATAACAAAATTCAAATACTATATATGGTATGTTTGGGAAGAGTCCAATTTAACACATATGGCCAATTAAAAGGTCACTTTTTACATGATTGATCTTATCGGCCACATACAAATTATCCCTCTAAACAGCTAAAATAGAAAATGGATGTTTAGGAATGCTTTTGATATGGCTAAAACCAAAGGAAGGGGTCCTAAAAATCATAAAAGAACAATGGGCATAGACAATAATAATAGCTGTCACCAGCAATAATACCAAGTAGCAGGCCAAGTGCTTGAATAAATGATTCAGCATGTTACCTTATGATGTTTGACAACGACCCCGCCATGTGATACTACTCTAAAAAGTCAGCTAAGGCTCTTCACGCGCGCCCTTGATTTTTAATGGTCTTTCTGTCGAGCAGATACTAATTATCACAGCACCCATAATGTAAGGTTACTCAATGTACACTACATCCAAAGTATTCCAAGTATACACCTTGATCGATTTTAGGAGTAGGAGAATTTCAGGGTGCGTCTGGCTACAAGGTATATGCTGTACTCTCAAAAAGGGTCACTTTTGTAGTTGCCTTTAACCTATTGACATGTGACACGTGGGTCTTACAAGTATCATGGTGATATTTCAAAAAACAGTTATACCCTTTGTCCCAGTCGTATCGTATTTTCAGACTGGGCCTTAGTGTTGCTCTCGTATTGCTCTCATGTTGCTCTCACCACAGAAGGATGATGTGTTACAGAAACAAAAAGGGGGGTAAACTAAGGACTGGGGAGCGATTACTTTGTGCAAAAAGCAAAGGTTAGGTTTATTTCATATCCACCCCTCCAAAACCTTGTAATTACAGGATCAGCATTGGGTTTTATTGGGGATAGAGAGAGTTGAACCCTAACAATTTCTAAAGTTTGATGGATCTTTTACTATAGATTTCATTGTTGTCTGTATTAACATGTAGAATGAATGACTTTTTTTAGCAAACTAAGATAAAAATATATTAACTTTATTTTTTTATTTTTTGATATGAAGGGTATCCCCGGGCCAGCTTGTGCGCACCACAGGACTAATCCCTCCATCATATGTCACCTACTTGTGAGAGCAAAACTCAATTGAGCTACGGAGGATCCGAGCGCTCATTCCTGTACAGAGGATTGCAACCTTCACTAAATGGGTGAACCCAAAAATTTTACTTTTTAATATAAAAATAAAAAACCAGCATAATTGCAACATTTTTAATCATTTGATCCGTAAATTACTTTTTCAAGCTTTTAACAATTTGTTTTTCTTATTAGACTCACAAGTGGAATAAAAAGAACAGTTACGGTATCATCAACCTAAACAATCTCTTAAGTGAGACCAATTCAATGGCAGATTAAGATTTTTATGCTCTATACATGAGGCTCCACTTTTATACTTTATGTTTCAAACCCACGTATGGGTCTTGTAGCCCTTAATCTAAGAATTTTACTTCCATCATTTGCCTCGAAAAATATTTCAATCCAATGGTGTGACTTTTGGATGTCTGCATTTGTTAGTTAAATTTTTTAGTTGAGAGTGAATTAACATGATCGCTTGATAGTCTGTCAGCCATTTCAGACAAATCCACAAAATAAGCTTGTCACGTATCTAACAAATAATATCTTGTTTCCCACTATCCAAGAACAGTGATAGCCAATTCAAGCGAACCCTTCTTTATCCTTGCAACCAAGCATTCTGTTATGCGTGTCCACATCTCAATATATCAGAGTAGGGCTGTAAACAAAACGGATTCGGATCGGATATATGTACATCTAATATCCGATCTAATTAAATTTATGTGCATCCAATATCCGATCGGATATCCATCGGATGTTTAACAAATGAATTCGAATTCGAATTTGAATTCGATTACAAGATCGGATTTCGGATGCAAATTCGGATATCCAATTAGTTGGATTTAGCATATATATATATATATAATCGGATCGGATGTGTATGCATCCGATTTTCGGTTCGTTTAATAATCGGATATTTAATAATCATATCGAATTTTAAACGGAGTCGGATGTATGCGCATCCGAATTTGTTTTAATCGGATCGGATTCGGATGCTTAACTGGATAATTGACAGTCCTATATCAGAGATTCTTAATCGGAATGAATGTTCTGCCCAGGATTTGGTGTCCAGTTAGGTGTCTAGGACACTAGGGGATGTCACATGAAACAAAATGGTTGGGTGATGCATTTTTTGAATATGCAAAATGCATTTTATTCCATATGACGGCCCCTGGTGTCCGGAAAAACATCCTAGACACCAAATCCTGGACAGAACATCAACTTGAATAATTATTGTTAATATAGGAATAGTAACAATATAAAAGGATAAATGATGTCCTCTTTAAGGAAGCAAATGTCCTGTCCAGGGAACCAAGGGACGTCACATGGAATAAAATGGGTGGGTGATGTGTTTTTTGAAAATGAAATATGCATTTTATTCCATATGACGTCCCCTGGTGTCCTGGACAGCAAATCCTGAACAGAACACTTATTTCCCTCTTTAAACCCTGGGTCTACAGTCAAGGTTAATCTTCGTACAAAAACCAATGAATTGGAATCCTCCATTTTAAGGATCGAGAGAATAGAATGACGCTCTAAAACTAGTACTTAGACCCTTGTAATAACTGTTGGATTGGAATCTCTTATTTCAGTAACTAAAGAATAAACTGAGGCTTAACTACCAAGATTGTAGATAAAGACTCCTATAAATTTAGAATAGCATTTGCCTGTAATCCCTGGGTCTACTCCAGCACACCTTAGAAGGAAATATTGTAAAAAACTTCCCAGGAAAGGCTACGACGTGAATGTTGTGTGTTTTATTAGGTCATGAGATAAGGATACATTTGGATCTACTCCTTGTCTACTTCATATTCGAGAGATAAAAGCTTCTTTATTTGGTCGGAGGTTGCGCACAGCAGATGTCATAACCTCTAAATTATTATATGGATTTGTGTAGATGACAGCTTTTCTAAGTTTATATTTTATATTAACTTTACAAGAAAATACTCAGATTATGAGATAAGAGTTTCCAATCCTTTCTTTTTCATTTTTTCCTTTTTTTCGACCTTAACTCTTTTCTCCTTTTTTTCAACCTTAACTCCACTTTACTTATCCTTGTTTACCTCATCTGAAAAATAAAATGGTATGATGGTGATTGCCCGAGCAAAATTACCATTAGATAGGAATCTTTCATCTCCCATTTAAAAGAATAAATCGATGGTACGGAAATAGGTCGGTCTGTTTTTTGTACCCCTAGGATTCTCTCCAGAATGTTAAATTTCAGATATTGTTTAGAAGATTTCAATGGTTAACATGTGGCAAAATAATAAACAAAATTAAAAAATGTGCAGTTCAGTTTGTTGAATTTTTTGGACACGTGTTGACCACCAAAATCTTTTGAACTTTAAAAATTTGGAGACAATCTGTTGTCTAGTTTTTAACCTTCTACACCACAGCATGTAACGGAATATCCCTATGGCCTACACCCTAAATAAAGCAGGAGAGTTTTAGTAATTACAGACATCAAAATGTATCAACCAAAATACCCTTAAATAATGTTTCTTGGCTCGTGATGCTGCCCATAGTGATAATCCTTATGTACAGACCACACAGGTTCGACCACCCCCCGGATTGTGTGCACAAAATCAGATGTGCACATGGATCAAGGTGCGGAGAAATAAGCAATAAAAAGTGATAAGTGCACCCCCAAAAGTGTATATCACTTTTCAGCGCTGATGTATCAACACCCTCATCCATGCGCACAGCGTGTGCACATCTTTTATGCGCACGAAATCTGGACTCAGGATAGACTTACAAGAAAGAGTAGCCATCAAATGTCTTTTTTGTTCCAAGAAGAAGAAGCAACACCTCTCAGTAAATTAGCATGGGCTATCAAGCTCTGATCGTTCCTTGGATGATAGTTTGTTGATTATAGCTCAATAACACCATACCCAAAGTGGATTTTATCCGCTCCTCTTATCTAATGCTCCTCTCTGCCCCATGTCAGGGGGCGGGCACATCAGTGCCGACAAGTGAAATGC
>JAOXJP010055990.1:0-15834 GCA_025762735.1 Platanus orientalis | reverse complement strand
TGTATGGCTCATAAGCTTGATCCCACGATAATTGGTGCAATTTTGAATATCTCCCTTATTCTTGTATATAAGGACCATAATACTTTTCCTCCACTCATCTGGGTTTTTTTAGTTCTAAAGATCTTATTAAAAGTTTAGTTAACCATGATGTTTATAATATTAATTACACTTTAAAAATAATATTAATTACACTTTCATCATTTATGGTTAATAATATTGTTTATTTTTTGTATCTAAAATAATTAAACATTTATATTTTTTAATATGATAGCATTTCATATTTTTTCAAATATACAATACCTAAGTAAGAGATATGTGTTGGGCAAACCATTACATATTTCTGTTATGTAAAATTCATTTACAAAAAGACTATATTAAGATGAAATATAGAGCAAGTAGTCATGCAATTTGACATTTTGGTAGCCAGTTGTTGATTTATGTGGTTTAAGTCATATGCAACTTCACCAAAAATAAATGATATGTAAATTATAAAATCACAAAAAAATTCTAAAACAAGCTAAATATCAGAAGTAAATGCTGTCTAGATTGGGCTATGGAAAACGAGATACATAGCCTCATCTGCATCCACAGCCATAAATGTTTGTGATGTCTGCTTAGCATCCACCGCTTGGTATAATGCCTAATACTGGGAAGGGTGAAAACCAGCACTCTGTTCATCGAATCTGTAGCCTGATATTATACTATGATGATCTAGATATAGTAGATGTGCTCCTACATTATCCAGCACATTCTGGTGATGGTTCCACCTCTTTTCATACACTTGTATACTCTTCACATTAAATATCTGGCATTAGAAAGTTCATGGAGTTTTGCAAAGTTTTACAAAGTTAAACATGGCAAGTAAATTTCCTTCCAGAAAAGTCAGAACTATAATGGAATTATCATTGCTCATCCCTTTCAAGATTCACTCATGGAGTAAGGGTTCCAGGTTAGTGGACAGCACCACTAAAAGTTCATAACATAGATACTTGCATTTATGTGTGTATATATGTATTACAAACAAAAGATCAGCTACACCAATGTTCAAAGGCTTGAAGTATCATAGTTGAGTTTTTGAGTGGGACTCTCTTGTTTTCTAATTAGGTTGGTCTCCCTCTTCAGGAATGTATTTCTCATGTATTCCTCTTTTGATTTTTATTAAAATCTATCTATATGTATCAAAAAAAAAATAGAAGGAAAGATCAGCTACACCAAAAACCTCACCTGTTAAAGTATGAACATATATTTCAAGAAGTGATGACAAATACTTCTAAAAACAATGAATGCAAAGTTGTAAAGGTTAAATAAGCAAAGTTTTGAGATGTTAACTTTTTTACTCTTCAATTTACTATAAAGATAAAATGCATCAAGACTAAGCTTGTTTTCTGCTAAAGCCAATCACAAACAAAACTCATTTATGCATCAGGACTCAAATTCAGGCACAAGCGCAGCCCAAGAACGGCCAATACAATCACTTGTCAATCTGCCCCAGTCCATGTGCACTTCCACAATATACCACAATCTTTTTATCCATTGAAAACTCAAATAAATAGACAACTTCTAGATGAATAATATTATGTGAAAGCAGTACTGAAAAACCTTGTTTTGCATCCGGAAGTCGCCCTTCTTTGGGAGAAACCGTTGAATCCTGATACAAAGACAAAACCAATCATTGAAGAATAGTAACCAGCAACCACCTTTTTCCCCATGATATGTCACATTAACATACCTTTCTACCAGGAACAAAATCAATGGTCGGGCCTCCAGTGATCTCAACTGCAACAACTCCAGCAAGCTGCAAAGGAAATTGGTGTACTCATTAATGAAATAGACATTTTCCAAACCTATATAGCCCAAATCTGGCTTGTTCACAGAGTGACCTACTAGCATTTACATGCATGACATTGACAACCAATATGACCCCAAACAGTTTTTAACTAATACATCTCAAAACAAACCATTTAATCCTAGGTAACGAGGATAGTCTCTTGTTTTTTTTGGCAAGTAAGGTAGGGATTTGTATCAATGTATGAAAGGGGCAAACCCCATATACAAAATCTTTACATAAGAAATAACTAGTAAGCTAAACACATTCATTGCATATAAGATTGGACCAATAACTTCAAAAAAATGAGAAAGTGACCTCATTAAATTCTTTCAGGATTGAAAACTTAAAAAACAGAAGTACTTAATCTGGTCAATCAACCACTCCAAGGGAAGGTTTCCTCTCCTTCCAACTTGCCCAACATATAGCAAAAGGTAAATGGTCATAAGCTGACTTTAAAATCAAAATAAAAATAAAAATTGGGCTTAGATGGGCATTTGGGCCAGCATAGGTAATATGGGAGGAAATGGCTACTAAGATTTAGTGTTGAATTTTTTATTTTCTTGTTTATAAACCATTATGTTAGCTATTTTCTTGCAAGGACTTGTACTTATACAATAATACATCTTGCAATATTTCATATAACTCTATGGCTTTATCAACATATCAACTTGTCAAGATAGCATTGTCAGATACCTGCTACCATATCTAAAACCAAAAACCTACACCACAGTGCATTTCTATGGTTTGACACTCAGATCCATGCCCTGTCTAGAGGAAGGTGTCTAGCACTTGTTTTCTCGTCAACACACACATACACACAGTCAATCACTCAGTTTTCTCGTCAACTCTCAGTCAATTTATTCCTGCAACACTCCTTGCCCACACACACACACAGTCAATCACTCAGTTTTCTCGTCAACACTCAGTCAATCTATTCCTGAAACACTCCTTGTCCACACACACACACACACAGTCAATCACTCAGTTTTCTCGTCAACTCTCAGTCAATCTATTCCTGCAACATTCCTTGTCCACACACAAATACCAAAAAAAAAAAACGGAAGTAGATATTAGAAACCAAATCATTTGGTTCCATTAATAATTTAATGTTTGTTATAGTTTTTTATGGCAGTGATTCTTGTTCCATAGCTTATAGCTCTTTTTTAAAAAGATAAATTAGGATAGCATACTTATACCACACACACACACACACTAAATAGATAAAATGGAAGTTTAAATGTCTACAGATCTTCATGATTCAAATTGAACAAATAGAATCTTTAGATAACAGGTATACAGAAGCTTTCATCAGTAAGGTTACCTGGTAAAGGTCTGCATATGTGATCTTTGGATGTTTTGCCTTCACTTCTTCTGACATTAGCAAAAACAAAACAAACTGTCAAAGGGAAATCAAATTTTCAATCTAACTTCACTTACATACAGTGTAATTACCATCCATAAATGGGAAATTATAAGAAGGACGCATAAGAGGGTAAATCTAGCAAATTAGCAATCAGTGATTTAGTACAGCCCAAGAAGGTAGGGGGGACTATACTTGCAGAAGCTTTAATGGTGATTTCATAATTCACATGGATGGAAGAATAAAGGACAGAAAAATAGATGGAGAAAAGAGGGACACAGTCTCCCTACCCATCCCCAACCTATGGATTGGAGTCTCACCAACCCGCAAGGGACAATGGACTAATGGAGTCTCACCACCATTTGAAGAGAAGTCTCACTTCTCAAAACAAAGGAAGCATAGTTGTCAAATTTATTAAGATGGAACATGAGAGGAATAATTTCAAAAAAATGTAGCTAGCATTTCTGGAGTAAGAAACCCTAAATTGTATAACAAGCAATTAGATAAAGAAAAATCTGAAAGAAAAGAGATTACAAAATAACTCGGGAATCTTCTCATTTGGAATTGGAGGATGGAAATAACTTTTCTATCATTTGGATATGCTATCGGAAGAGCAGAAATGGATTTGTCAACCCCTATGGTATTCAAGAATAGAATTATAGCCTATTTCTGCTTATTTGAATTCCTTTGGAAGAAGTGTTATTGGAAAATTTCTCATTTTGTAACTGATAAGGAACCCAACAAACCTGCTGATCGAATTTGTCCCTAGTTTTGAGACTGAGAGAGAAACCTTGACCCATCTTTTTTGCAAGAGTTCTCCGGTGAGATGGGAGTTGCAGCAGTAAGATGGAGCCCAACCAAACCTCTGATTTGAGTTTGTCACAAACAACCTAGATATCAAGAGACAGAGCTGGACCTATTTTTCCAACAAAAAACAATGGGGTCTAGGCGAGATGAGAGTTGCAGAGGTAAGGAGCTCAACTAAGCTTGAGTTTGTCACGGACAACCTAGGTCTGAAGAGATGGACATAAACCTGTTTCTCTGGAGAAAAACGAAGGAGTTACCCGGCAAGATCAAAGTTGCAATGGTAAGGAGCCCAGCCAACCCGTTGATTTGAGTTTGCTGCAGACAACCTAGGTCTTGAGAATGGACTCTAACCTGTTTTCCCGGCAAGAAACAATGCAGTTTTCTGGCGTGATGGGAGTTGGAGCATTACAAAGCAGAATGAATAAAAAGATTTTCTGAATTGATATTAGGGAATGTAGAGGTAGAAAGAGAAATGTGGAAGCAAGGTTGCGGTTACTCTGAATCAATGTTGATGGCAGTGAAGAGGATGAAGAAAATTCGTTAATTCTCCAATTCTAAGGACCTCAAGTTCATCAAACAGCAGATTTCAAATTACCAAATTCCATTTCAGCGGACTTCAAATCCCAGAGCCAATTCCACTTCCTCAAATCCAAATGCAGTGCTGGCTGACATTGTTATCTCTCCACAAAAGTTTTCCTCATGGAGTGGATTTTACTGATGGGCTCTACAATAGGTCACATGAACCTGAGCCTATAGGCCTAGTTGCATCATAGGAAGCCCCAATCTAAGAGGGCACCTCTTCACAAATCAACCCAATTGGATGATCATAACCATCCAATCAATTACACTATAACAGTTAAAAAAAATTAGGAGTCACTCATAAGGTGAGATGCTTGCCATCATTTAGTCAAATTGACTTTAACCAAGGACATATCATTGAAAGCGCTTTGGAATGGTAACTCTGAGCATGTGCAATATGGGTGGATCCTCAATAATCATGGGGTGGGTCCTCAATAATCATGCTAAAGATTTATCCATACCAAATGATGGAACAGGCCATTTCATATACTCTATTGTCATTGTTAACTTACTTTAGAAGCTACCCAACACAACCTGTAAAACTGTTGTCCTTTTTAGGATGAGAGCTATTTTCAGTTTATCTTGAGAATCATTCCTTAAAGTAGGTTAAAAGACACAATACTGTCACTAAGAAATGTTTCAATGTAGCAAATGGATGTGTAAGGTAGTGTTCGACTCAATAGAGTAGAGAGCAATTCATGCCTAGATTTGTGGCTAATGGCTTCATTCCAATAATCAGGTATAGAATCAAATGAGAATAAGAAATTTTTGGTTCAGTAGTTAGCAAGAACAACATTTGACAAGCTATTTATAATTTAATATTGCCACCATGAAATGCTCCTCTATATCCTAACTAGACATGGAGAATAAATAACTAAATGAATAATTCAAGAACAAATGTGTTGGAGACCGTGTTGCTTGGGTTGAGGATGGTTGCAATCTTGATATTGCATGCCAAATGCAAGGTTTGCATTTCAATATTTTTATTGTGTTCTTAAAATATTGTAGCCAAATGTCTGCTACAATCTGATCTCATGAACAGCTTGATTGCAATCTGTTGATTTGAACTCAAGACTGCAATTGCAAGATCCGAGATTGTATGCCAAAGACAGCCTAAGTTCCAAGATTGCAATCGTTTTTCTTATCCTTGTTGCCACTATGGCATATACCTACCCTTCTTCCAAGTTCCAACAAGACATGAAAATCAGAGCCAAAGGATTGTTTGAAATAAATGCTGGCTGAGAGTCAGTTTTCAAATTAATAATAAGAGCGAAGTACTGCCATTTCCAACAATCAATCATCTAGAGTTTTTTTGCATTACCTAAACTCTGGTTAATATTAGTAATATATTTGATGAGATGAGTAATATATTAGTAATAGATTTCATTATCTTTGTAATCATGAACATCACCCAACAAGTTTCACTTTTTAGGGAACTTTTTCCCACCTCTGTAGTCATTTCACAGCATCAAATTACTCAGAGAAGAGCACCATGTTGTTATCATCCATTCCTTGCTATAGGAATTTGAAGGACCATAAAGTAAAGGAACTATTAAAAGAACTCCCTATACCAATAGAGTTCATGGATGGCCTAAAACAGGTTACAGTCACTATTAAGGCATCAGATCCATTCTAATGGCAAAAAATGAAACTCTGCCAATATTTTGTTTTCCTACAATTATAATGATATATGACATATCTTTGCTTATGAAAACAAAGAAGAGTTTTAATTTTTACCCAGAGAAAGTACTTATAAAAGCAGCAACACAGTGAAGAAGATGTGAGTTCATGAAGAAAATGTGAACTCCCAAATAATCAAAAAGCATGTGTTGCAAAGGCATCACCTTGAGATGAGAAAACAGTTATATTGTCAAGTTGACATACCAAAATAGTAATTTTAGACTCATTAAACATAGACACCAAGAAAGGAAAGCTCACCACAAAAATCTACTGCTATTTTTAAACCATTATTAGAACCATGCTTGTACTCTTCCTCATTGCGGATTGAGCCATTTGGACCACCTGTCTTTGTTTTAGCATCATAGGTGCCTGCATCATGCCACCTACAAGAAAGAAGAAAAAATTACTTCCATTGGACCCTTCCACACCTCAATGACAAGTTAACAATGCCCTAAAAACTCATTAACATTAATGATCGAGCAGATAGAGAAATATTCAAATGAAATGGTATCTATACATCAAGTTTTGTAAGGGATAATCAAAATTTGAACAAATTTCTAAATATGTATAATTAAAAGGCAAAGGATTTAATAAGGACAGCCACATGTGTGGCTAATTCTAGGCCATCAAATAAAATCCACTTTACCCCAATGCTAGATTTTGTACTGGCAAGAATCACCTTGCGCAAAACCAATGGTCCAGAACTGTGGCCCTCACTGAATCACTAAACTAAATTGAATTGAATCATGAAAGTTCATACTGGCAATGAATAATTCAAGGGTACAAATTCAGATACTGAAATGGTCAGAGCAGGGAAAACTCCAGCGGGAGAAACAGATTAACTGTGAAAGCCAATTCAACTCATAAATATACTTATGACAGTTTAAAGAATCTAAGGTGAACAAAGCAAATATCCCCCTCCCCCCAAATTAAAAAAGATGAAGGAATAAATAAAGAGTCATCAAGCCAAACTAGAACAAGAAGATTGAATTGACTGAATCGCCAACTGGAAGGAAGTTGGATGCACATGACCTCATCACGAGGGAGAGAGTTGGTTTCTTAACCAACTAGGAAACAAATAAAAACGGGGGGGGGGGGGGCAACAACACACCCCGGTTGGGGTTTTATTATTTTTTATTAACGGGCTTGAGTGTGTGTAAGAGAGGGTGTACAAGGGATTTGGGTGTGGGTTTTGGGTCTGAAAATTGGCATTTTTTTTACTGGATTCCATGTTTTCATGGTGAAGAAAGCTTGTTTCTCTCCCATGGATGTAGAGTACCAAGCCAAACTACATAATCTCTTTGTCTCGTTGTGGTTTTCTGTTTTACTTTTAATTTTATTTTTCTACTATATTTGTTTGATTAAGGTGTTCTAAACACCACAAATCGGTATTAGAGCCGAGGTTGGAAGATCCACGGATTGACAATGCACGAAGTGGTAGTGAAATGTTTGAATGCCAAGTTCAAGGTGGAGAAATTTGATGGTAAGACTAATTTCTCCTTATGGCAAAGAAGAGTGAAAGATCTCTTGGTACAACAAGAGTTAATCAAGGCATTGAACGCCAAGGGACAGCCGGCTTCAATGAAAGAGGAAGAATGGGAAGAGTTGGGGAAAAGGCGGTGAGTACAATTAACCTCCATCTCGCAAATGAGGTGATGTAATCACCTCCAGCTTGAATTGATAGAGGGAGGCGAATCAATCCATTTATCTTATAGCCCAGGCTAGGCCAGACCCTCTGTCGAACCCTCCTTCGTGGACCCCACCTCTCATGGGTTCCATTTTTCACGGGTTGCCCCACTCTGAGTATGCCCCTGTCTCTCATAGGCTGCCTCACTCAAGCCTAGTGTGAAAATGCCCCTGCATTAATCACTTCCATTGAGGAGTTTTGAACATGAGACCCCTTGCTCTGATACCACTTAATGCAGGAAGACTAACCACATGCTCTAAAAGCTCGAACTGATAGAGGGAGACGAATCAATCTATTTATCTTATAGCCTAGGCTATGTCAGGCCCTCGGTCGAATCCTCCTTCATGAGCTCTACCTCTCACGGGTCGCCCCACTCCGAGCGTGCCCCTGTCTCTCATAGGCTACCCCACTCGAACTCGGTGTGAAAATGCCCCTACATTATTGTCTTATAGAATTTTCCCTTCAATTTTAGTGGTATTCATTTATCACACAACATTCCAAAAGCATCTCTCCACTTCAACCATCCCACTCTAATTCTATGAGCAACATCATTTACAATATCTCCCTTTTTATGCATGATTGAACCAAGATAACAAAAATGGTCACTCTGAGGCATCTCTTGGTTACCAATTCTAACTACTACCTCATTTCTACTCCTATTTTAGCTAAACTTACATTTCATATATTCAAGGAATGAAAAATCTGCTCCAAGTTTCTGGGATAAATGGAAGAGCCTATATGATGCAGGATGACTAACCACTTGTTTTAAAAACTCAAACTGATAGAGGGAAGCGAATCAATCCATTTATCTTATAGCCCACGCTAGGTCAAGCCCTTGGTCGAATCCTCCTTTGTGGGTCCCACCTCTTATAGGTCCCGCCTCTCATAGGTTGCCCCACCTCGAGTGTGCCCCACTTAAGCCCGGTGTAAAAATTTTCATGCATTACTGTCTTATAGAAATCTCCCTTCAATTTTAGTGGTATTCATTTATCACAAAACACTCAAGAAGCACTTCTTCATTTCAACCATCTCGCTCTAATTCTATGAGCAACATCATCTACAACATCTCCCTCTTTGTGCATGATTGAACCAAGATCACGAAAATGGTCACTCCGAGGTTTCTCTTGGTTATCAATTTTAACTACTCCCTCATTTTTACTCCTATTCTGGCTAAACTTGCATTTCATATATTATGTTTTAGTCCGGCTTATCCTAAAACCATTTGATTCTAAAACATCCCTCCATTGTTTTAACTTGGCATTTACTCCCTCTCTAGTCTCATCAATCAACAGAACATCACCAGCAAATAGCATACACCATGGCACTTCCTCTTGTATGCGCCTAGTCAACTCATCCATAACCAAGGCAAAAAGGTACAAACTCAATGTTGACCTTTGGTGTAAGCCTACTGTGATTGCAAACTCACTTGTCTCTCCCCTAGTTGTCCTAACACTAGTTATTGCTCCATCATACATATCCTTAACTATATCAATATATCTATTTGGGACCCATTTTTTAATCCAAAACCCACCAAATGATCTCTCTTGGTATTCTATCATATGCCTTTTCTAGGTCAATAAAGACCCAGTGAAGATCTTTCTTCTTTTCTTTATACTTTTCCATCAATCGCCTAAGCAGAACAATAGCTTTAGTAGTTGATCTCTCAAGCATAAATCCAAATTGATTTTCAGATACTCTAGTTTCATGTTTTAATCGATGTTCAATCACTCTCTCCCATAGTTTCATTATATGGCTCATAAGCTTGATCCCACAATAATTGGTGCAATTTTGAACATCCCATTTGTTCTTATATATAGGGACCACAATACTTTTCCTCCACTCATCTAACATTTTTTTAGTTTCAATGATCTTGTTAAAAAGTTTAATTAACCATGGTAAGCCATTGTCTCCCATACATTTCCAAACCTCAATTGGGATACCGTCCAGACCTAATGTCTTTCATATCTTCATTCTATTCAAAGCCTCTTTAAATTTTGTCACTGTAATTCTACGAAGATATCTATGATCTCTAATCTCCTCTACTCTACTGATTCCTAAACTGACATTCCCTACATGATCCTCATTTAATAATTTTTGAAAATAGTTCATCTACCTTTCTTTAATATCTTCGTATTTTACTAAGACTCTTTGATCCTCACTTTTAATGCATATAACATAGTCTAGGTCTCTACATTTTCTATCCCTTAATTCTCACAAGTTTATATACACCCATTTCACCCTCCCTAGTACCTAATGTTAGGGATTTACCCTAATCCCAAGATCGTGAGAAAACAAAACAAAGTAGAATAAAGATCAAGAACAAACACAGAGAACACCAGATTTACATGGTTCACCTAACTTGGGCTACGTCCACGGAGTCACTTTGATTTTTCACTATGATTGAAGAACAGAAAGCACTAGACAATCAAATTGTTGCGGCCACCCTCAACATTATACATTTAATTAGGGCTATACCATATAGTTGGATCTGCAAATCGGGAAAAAGTGTATAGTACTATCAGGCTCCACACTTCCCATCAATCTCCCACTTGGAGACTAATCACAACACGAACTCTAAACTCTCAATACTTTTAAAACATAACAAGCATCACAATGACCAACCCCTTATGTCCTCAAGGTCGAAAACCAACTGAAGCTGAGTTTCTCAATGATGACTGCCTTGGTTAACATGTCTGCAAGATTCTGACTTCCACAAATCTTCTTAAGCGACAACACTCCCTTCTTCAAAAGTGATTGTAAGAAATGGTATCTTAATTGCATATGCTTCGTCCTAGAATGAAACACTGGGTTCTTTTCAAGATGTATAGCGCTTTGACTATCATTGTACAGAACATTGTTTTCCTACTTCCTACCCAACTTTTTCAAGAAGCTTTGCAACCAAATCATCTCCTTGCTAGCTTCAGTAACTACAACATATTTAGCTTTTGTAGTGGAGAGAGCAACAATCTTCTTTAACTTAGAAGCCCAACTAACTATTGTACCACCCAAGGTATACACATACCCAGTAGTATTCTTCCTGTTATCAACATCATCTCCTAAGTTTGAAGCTACAAAACCTTTCAGTTCCATACCTACATCTTTAAAACAAAATGTTCTATCTATAGTACCCCTCAAATATCTTAGGATCCACTTCATTGTCTCCCAATGCTACCTGTCTGGAATACTCATGTACCTACTCATAACTCCCACTGCATACGCTACGTCTAGCCTAGTACAAACCATAGCATACATTAGGTTGCCGATAGCTAAAGTGTATAGAATGCTTTTCATGTCATCATGCTCTTGCTTCATACCCAACTATTCTAAGAAGCTTTACAACCAAATCATCTCCTTGCTAGCTTCAGTAACTGCAACATATTTAGCTTTTGTAGTGGAGAGAGCAACAATCTTCTTTAACATAGAAGCCCAACTTACTATTGTACCACCTAAGGTATACACATACCCAATAGTACTCTTCCTGTTATCAACATCATCTCATAAGTTTGAAGCAACAAAACCTTTCAGTTCCATACCTGCATCTTTAAAACAAAGTGTTCTATCTGTGGTACCCCTCAAATATCTTAGGATCCACTTTATTGTCTCCCAATGCTACCTGTCTGGAATACTCATATACCTGTTCATAACTCCCACTGCATGTGCTATGTCTAGCCTGGTACAAACCATAGCATACATTAGGTTGCTAATAGCTGAAGTGTATAAAACTCCTTTCATGTCATCATGCTCTTGCTTTATCTTGAGCAATTGCTCTTTAAATAGTCGAAAGTGATTAGCTAAAGATGTGTTCACTGGTTTTGCACCTTGCATGGTGAACCAATTGAGAACCCTTTTTACATATTCTACTTGTGAAAGTACCAAAATTCTAGATGCTTTATCTCTGCTAATCCTCATTTCAAGGATTTGTTTTGCAACACCTAGATCTTTCATTGCAAACTACTTGGATAACTCCTTTAAGTTACTCTCCTGCATATTTAACCCTACAAAAAGCATATCATCCACATATAGGAGTAAGATAATATAGTAGTCATCAAAACTTTTAACATAGCAACAATGATCTGTTTGACATCTCATGAAACCATCAAACTTCTCATATCACTGTCTTGGAGTCTATTTCAAACCATTGAGGATTTTCTTTAGTTTGCATACCAATCCCTCCTTATCTGGTACTATGAATCCATGTGGTTGCATCATATAGATGTCCTTCAAATCGTCATAGAGGAACATTGTTTTCACATCTAGTTGCTCAAGGTGCAAATATTTTGCAGCCACAAATTCCAATACCACTCTGATTATTGTCAACTTTACAAGTATAGAAAATTTTTTAGTGTAGTCAACACTTTGTGGGCCTCGATTTTCACACGACGGGTAAATCCCTTTAAAATGAGACTTGCCTATCGTAGGAAATATCCCACGTGACTTGGAGTCGCCATCAGTCTTTTTAATGATGTGACTGGACATCAATTTTGAAAACAAAGCAAGTTTAAGTTTTGAAAGTAGTTTTAAAATGTCTGACTCCACACTTAAACTGGTCAACTCCCAAAGATAAGTTGTTTGTTTATGAATTAGGGAAGGTGTTAGGCACCCCACCTCATCCGCTTTCGCGGTTACCTACTTTAAACCCGCTACAGTCTAATAATCAACTTGATTTATAATCTAATCAGTTCACCCATTGTTTTTTATCTCATTTTATTGAGATTAAGCAGGGAATCCATATGCCATTTCTGCTGAAATTTTGGCAGCATAATGACTGTAATATGGACCCCTTGGGGACGAATAGTGATCCCCATGTCACTTCTTCAATAATCTGATAGTCCATATATCAAAAGAAGCACTCCAAATGTGTGCCATACATCCACTACACCATCTTCATATCCCCTACTCTCATTCACACAAAACGCTTCAACTATATGCCATACATCCACAACATCATCTTTGTACCCATCACTCTCATTCACATTTATTACATTCATATATTTAAAGAATGAATGAATTAAATTTTCTAAATGTAATATATATTGTACAAACATTTCAATGAAGTGAACTGAGCTATGCTATGTAAGACAATGCTCCAAAGGTGACACTTACCTTTTATATTGTAGCTTATTAGTGGTTTTTCATGTAAACAAGACAACAATAGATGTTAGTAACATCGTTTATAAGAATAAAAAGAATAACAAATGGAATTATTCCTCTTTTCATTATCCAAAGTAAAAAAAAACAATAAATGCTAAGTGCAATCAATTCTTTATAACAAAAAAAAACATGGTTTTCTTTTGTACATTAATCATGTCTATAAAGAATTTTAAGTAAGGGTAAATTGGAATGTAAAGTAATCCATAGGTTAATTTTGGTTTAGAATGATATAGACAAGCTTAGGTTGGTGTGTTTAAATTGGTTTAGTATTAAACTTATTTAGACTGATTGGCTTTATCCAAAATTGAGTTAGATTGGTTTACATATGAATTTCTGTCTAGGCCATGAATTTCCAAAATGAGTAAAGGAGGTGTGAAAAGATGTGAAAGCCAACTCCATAAGAGGGTATATAGCAAAGAATCAAATGTGTCATTGCATTAACAGATATATAAAATGAGTAGATAACATGGGCTAGGATTAAGATCAAAAGGAATTCATATGTTGAAAATTTACATACAAATGGGTACCTAAGCTATACTTTTTTCAATACATATAATTACAACAACACTAAAGTTTGATGCAAAAAGAAGGAATTGAGTGTGAGTTGTTGTTTATGACAAAGAGCAACTCATAATATAGTTTATGTTGAATAGTTTTCATATAACTCACATAAAAATAATCATAAACAACATCAACCACATGAATGTTTCAATTAATTGATTCGACCAATAAATGAATTAATAAAAAAGATTTGTTCTTAAGCTAATCATATTTGGTTGCCAATTATAAGAGACAAGCTTTCCTTTAAAGAATAAAAGTAAAAGAATATTGTGAGCTTTCTCTATGTATTGTTTGTATGGCGTGTAAGGTCAAGCATTGGTATGTCCATCTTAAACTAAAAGCCTCAAACTTTCTACTATGGGAAGATAGCAATAATTATATTTAGGAAAAAGATATTTATTCCCAAACCCTTTTAAGAAGACTCCATAAAGAAACACCGGTTAGCAAAATAACTAAGCTATTTTATAATTAAAAAAAAAAAGATTGTTTTTATTGTCTAAAAATAGACAAATCCAAAATTAAAGCAAAAATTGAAGCATCCCTACTTAAAAGAACAAGGGCTATCCATGTTAAGTAGAAAGTTGAAAAATTTTATGTTCCCATGAAAAGTGGTTGTCATCCCTCATCTTACCTTATTATCTAAAGTATATAGGCCAGAAAAATAAGAGTCTCACTCAATGGAAAACATGTCCTATTTTAAAAAAGAATAACATAGGATTAGACAAACAAAAGAAATATATAAGTTGGGGCTATGTTCAAGGAACAATATTCAAGAGGCATCCCCCCCTTTTTGAGATGTACCAAGTTCAACTCTCCACAGTCCTCATAAAATATTATTTTTTTAAAAAAAAAGGTACATTGTAACCTTCAATTTATTTTCCTATAAATGGTTTTTCAACAACACCTAACAAATAGGATGCAAATGAAAGATAATCCAACATTATGTGATTTCAATAGACAATTAACAATAATCATCCAATAAATTTAATACAAAATCTGCATGTCCTCAATGTATAAATGAATAGATGTCATCCCACTCTTTCAATTTATAAGAATCTCCCATGAAATATGGTCTTAATCTAACAAGCAAAACAGCAACTGATCTTAAAAGAAAAAAATATATAATGATAATAACAATTATGACAATAATATTAGTGATGGAAATCAATTATTTGCATGAAGAATATGAAAGATAACATTCCTAAAATCCACTACATAAATCAAAATCAGCACCAAACAAACAATATTGATAAAAAAATGATGAAAACTTAAAATTTTTAAGGGAAAGAGATATACCTAACCCCTTTGTAGCACACAGTTAAACCAAATTCTTGTTTCCTTCAGCAGTCAGGCAAGGCAGAGCTCTAAAACGTGAGGTAGTTTGTGGTTTGTGATCAACAGAAGGGTAGGGTTTCAAAACGAGAATGAGTGCAAGCAGAAGTTCTTGCAAAAAAAAGGTTTGGTACTGGAGAAAATTGGGGAACGACTATGGTTTGCAAGAGGATTTTTGGCTTAGGGGTTTTTTCCAGGTCAATTCCATCTCCCTCTTTTGCTTGGGTTGGGGGCTTTTATAAAGGAGATTAAAGAGGGGTTGGTGGTTGTCGTCCATGCCTTGGTGGTTGTCATCATGGAGATGGGAGTGGTCTGCAGGGAGAGGGAGAAGTCAGAGGTATGGGGGCGCAGGTGAGGTGAGGAAAACCATAAGGGAGGGGGTTTTGTTGATGGAGGGGTGCAGCAGAGATGGGGGAAGCAGGTGAGGGTTTGGTGGAGGCCAGGCACATCAGAGGAGTGGGAGCTGTAGGGGAATGGTGTGAGGGAGTGGGTAGTCAAGGAGAGCTTGCGTGAAGGAGAGGGGAAGAGAGAGAGAGAAGGAGAGGTCGCGTGACGGAGGGGTTTACCCCCTTTCCCCTCTGTTGCGCAGGGGGCGGCCAAGAAGAGGGAGAAGGGAGAGAAAATAGAGAGAGAAAGAGAGAATCAGGGAGGGAGAGAGAGGAGAGAGGAGAGCAGAGAGCAGAAGAGAGAGGGGAGAGGGAGAGAGGGGGTGGCCGGAGAGAGAGAAGAGAGAAAATAAAAGAGAAAGAGATAATCGGGGAGGGAGAGAGAGAAAAAAGGGGGAGAGAGAGGCGAGAGGGGTGGCCGAAGGGAGAGAGGGGAGAGAAGAGAGGGAGAGAGGGGGTGGCC
>JAOXJP010055969.1:0-15835 GCA_025762735.1 Platanus orientalis | reverse complement strand
TCAGGCAACAACGGTTCCGCCTGACCCTACTCAAGCATGCATATTATGTCAGTGAAGACTTGGTGTGAAGCCTTGGAAACGACGTACCCAGGGCTAGGGTGAGCTGAGGGGGGACAACGTAAGTGAGTGAATGTGTGTAAGCCCAGTCAAACATGACTGTTCTAGGCGGGGCGGGCCACCCACCTTTGAATGGTGTTGGTTGTACAGACCGTGAATGGATTTGCCTCTGGCCTCTAGGCACGTCGGAACCGCATGAGTTCACCGGGGTGGAGCATGGTTCGGACTGATCACCTATCTTTTTCTCAGATCCTATGTCTTTGTTTTTCCCTTTTTATCAAACCACCCTATCCTTTAACCTTAGTTCTTTCTTTCTTTCTTTCTTCTTCTCTTCTTTTCTAATTGGCCATTTATTTCTATCAATTTTTCTTAAAACCATCACCATCAAACTATAACCCCATTCCCTATATCAAACCTTCAGAATATAACCGATCTAGGTCTTACACCCTAGAATCCATCTTTTTAGCTAAGTCTCATTTAGACTGATAAACCCTTTCTCTACTCATTAGTGGGAAATTAATTGGTTTTTTTTTTTTTGATAATTGAGGTATCCAGGCCTATTAGAGCACTTGACTATACCCTTGGGGCATGTGTACTCCCTGCCCCTCCACCATTTCATTTAGTTCAGTCCTATATTGTTAAAATCCCTAAACTGTCCTATATCACTATGCTTCTACAGGAATGATACAACCGCAAGCATCATAAAAGTTCTCTTTAAATACACTGATGCACATGTCCTCACAACTTGTCCAAAATCCAAGCAAGGTACAAATAAGGGGAGTGTGCAATACCCAAAATTTCTAACTTTGATGATTTAACTATCAATACGCCATGCTTGTCGAATGGCCGTTAGCGGTAGATCTAGGGGGGCTGTGGGATTTGGAGCGGAATCTTCAAGGGGATGGCTTGTTTCTCAAGGTAAACAATGGGGAGAGAGTTGATGTAGAAGCATATGAATTCAAGAAGAAGCTTGAGGACTATGGATCATGGTTTCAAAACTCAGACGATCCAGATTGGACTTGATCGGTCTAATCTAGCCTTGTAACTCACGATCCCCATGGGATCGTCCAATCCGACTTAGGGATTGGACAATCCATATGTGTAAAAAAAAAGGCCTTTCTCAAAGAACCTCCTTTAAAGAACCCTAAAAGAGCCACATATAAGAGGTAAGCTTAAAAAAAAACACTCACAACTATTTAATTTGGCCCTTATAATGAATGATCTAGATTTTGCCACCAGATTACATATTTTCTATGTAAAAAGCACAAATTTTCTAATGGGAGTGTTACACTAGAGGCATTGATAGTGGGAGGGGGGGGGGGAACCCACCCACACCCCTGGTCGCTCCCGTAATAGAAGGGATCCGAACAAGGCCAGATCAATCTTCACCAACCCATTGCTTAGAACAACGAATCGTGTATTATTTTATTTTTTTATCTTTATTCATATGATATTATATTAGCTTTTATGTATTAAATGCAATCATATTGGATGTTTGATTAAGTAAACTACAATCTTGAACTTATACGAGCCTCAAAACCTTGTTTATACATGTATGATGCACTTATCATACCTACAATAATGTTCATCATAGTTTATTTGTTACTGTACATGGTTTGATTTTTATGCATTAGAAGTAATCATATTGGATGTTTGTTTATAAAATGTACAATTTTGATCTTTATACATGCTCGAGAGTTGTAACAGTGTTTATTGATGTATGATGCAGCTAACATACTTAAGAATTGTGTTTTTTTTTCTTTTAAACTTTTTATAGAAGGTATCATAAGAATATATAGTAATTTTTAGGTTTTTTTTGGTATTGGATCGTTTTTAGACCGAACGATCCACGATCCGATCCCGGATCGATTTTTTGGCCTGAACGATCCCGATCCAACAATCTGAGTTTTGAAACAATGAGGGACTTTTCATCATCTCAAATTTTGATTATTCTTGTGTAATTTATGTAACATTTTATTTTTTTGGGCAATGCAATTTTTGTGCCATTATTCATTAATCATACTTTCTGGCTCATTACACATTGTTTTTACATGACCCATATTGAAGACAATCTCCATGTCTCAGGATCACTATAAACATATATGACAATCTAACATTGTAGTTCATAATGGTTTTGTGGTGTTCATCTTTTGAGGTGAAAAAATTATCCTTGCTTTGGTGGAAGTGAGTGATGTCTTAGAAACTGGTTTAATTAAACTTAGGTGCTACCTTTGTATTTGTTTTGTGGAAGCCCATTTTTTCATAGGGTTCACTGTCGTAAATTTTAGTTTATAAAATGGTGGTTATCAACCGGGCTCTCCCCCCCACCTTGTAAGATAATTCACAGGGGGCAGAGAACCTGTGTAGGACTATTTGAGAGTTTGATTTTGCCTTCAAAAATTCTTTTGTGAAGGTGCCAAGTGAGGGGTTCAGTGAATGATAAGTATTTCTAAGAAAGTGTCTGGTTAGAAGATTTGGAAATGCAGAACCATAGGATTCTGACTATTGAAAGATGGGTTTCAGAGGGTTGGAAGATGCTGTTTAAGGTTTCTTTGAGGCATCTAGGCTGAGGCCTCTTCGTCATCATTCTTTCCTTTTAGAACAAACTCTGATGGCCTTCCAGTGTGGTAAAAGATGCTTTCATGGTCTCAAGTTAAGAGAAGATGTTTGGAGTTCTTTTTTGGGTTCAGATTGAAGCTTTCTTTTGCATGGTTGAAATGGATTAGTATATTTGGTCAACCATTATAGGCTTGAAGCCGCATGGTGCTCTTTGTGATTGGGGATGCCTGCAAAGGATTTGTGGAGGTGGATTAATCCTTAATATTTTCGCATTCTCACTTTCGCTTCTTGTAACACCCCATGTTGCACTTAAAGGGAAAAAACTATAATTTAACCCCCATAAGAGTAAAATTGTCATTTTACATGTTTTAGACAGATCATATAGTGGTTTAGGGACCCTTTGGACCAAGTTAGAAGTGTAGAACCCAAGCTCGACCTTGAACTTGCCAAGTAAATCTATGGTTAAAGTAAAAGGTTTAAATTTATAGTGAATTACATATGGACTCGGTTTAGTAGTGACCTAGGTTCACTCCTAAATATGGCCTTGAATATTGGGATCGTTACAATTCTGAACCATGCATACACTTGGATAACTTATCATAGGCTCGAACCTGAAAGCATTTAGTTCCTGAACTATGTGTTTGGTACATAGTTCGAGGGATGGCGATAAGGTTTAGATTATGTGGCATATTTTTGGGTCATGTGATACCCAAGCGAATTGTATTCCTGTTAACTATGATACCCGGATAAACATTCTTAACTTATTGGTCAACACGATAGGATTCTGATACTGACACCAGATACTGCATGGATACTTTTGGAGCACATGGTTTTCTTTCCCATTTAACCATATGTTATTCTCTGAATTTATAACAATTTCCTTTTTTGTTTGGTCAAAAAAATATTTAAATGGTATATATTAACAAATCTTACCATAAGAAACTTTGTGAATATTAGAAATAATTAAGTAAATGAGCACATTAACAGCACTTAGAAGTTTTTTTTTTTTTTTTTTTTAATTTATTTATTGGCATTGAAGTATCAAATCTTCAGATGAGTTAACTATTTCTCCAGCTGTTGTGCCTACATTAATTCTCGAGGTTGGCTTGTTCAATTATCTGGTATCTGATGCTGATGATTCCAAGGATGAATTTGGCATTGAATTTCAATTTTGCTTTTCTTTAGGCTGCAGCAGCAAAAGGGGAGGCACCTCCTGGACTCCCTTTAAAAGGGGCAGGTCAAGATTCATCAGATGCACAACCCAAGGTGAGCACTAGTTGAAAGTATTTTGCACTTTAACTGATGAATAAACACCTGTTGAGCACTTCGATGTTCACTCCAAACAGGTTTCAAATGGTGGTATTCCTAAAGCAAGTGATGCCTTGTCTGGTGAACTTTGGGAGGTAAAGAAAGAGAGGATACGCAAAGCTTCGGTGTATGGAAAATCACCCGATTGGGATTTACGTTCTGTAAGTTTTCTATTATTTATTTACTTGGTGTTGTACCATTTTATGTTATTTGGATAACTGGTTTTATAATGTGTGGAGAAGTTTTGAAGTGGTTTTAATTAGGGAGTTGATTGAGTTGGGACTTCCATTGATGGAATTATTTAGGCATTAATCAGAAACCTACACATATGCATATTTAGACTCATACAATCAGCCAGAGAAAAAAAGCACGCACCTTATGAGCTCTAGGAACGGATCAAGTGGAAACGGGGTGTGGCTGGGATTTGATGCGCCCTCCTAAGGTGCTCCCTGCATGCAGAGGGGGGGGGGGCATCACCTTGAAAAGTGATTTACACTTTTCTGGAGGGGCTGTAAGTCACTTCTTGACGTGATGTCCCCCCCCCCCCCGGCGCGGTTGCATGTGGGGAGCAATTTGGGGGGGTGCACCAAATCCTGAGGGGACGGGGTGGGGGTTGTACTCGTTGTAGCTTAGAAGATTATAGCACATGGCCATGATTCACTGTGTTGGGGGTTTTGTTTAACTTGTATGGATCTTTATTATTCTTTCTGCATACTAAATTAGTTGATATTGTAATCCTTACTCCAACTATCTTATCAAATTGGGAGTTGCATTTGTAATGGAGGTGAGAAAGACCTCCATTACAGGAGGAGAAAAAGAGAACAGAGGCTGGAGGCCATCACTGGGGAGGTGACAAAGAAAAAGAAAGAAGAAATAAGAGAAAAAAGACAAAGGACAAAACCAGCACCCAGAAGCCCACAGAATCCAACTAAACAATATTTCCCTAGAAAGAATCCCAGACCCCCTCATCAAAATTCCTTGAAATAGACTCCCAGTCATTCAAAAGCCTAACCACAGTAATAATCAGGCCATCCGTAGAAGAGAACTTTCTCTTAAAAATCCTTTTGTTCCTCTCCTTCTAAATACTCCAACAAATGGCACCGGGTAAATAAGGCCACATGAGATTAGGGCCACTAGATAGATCCGAAATCTACCATCCCAAACAGAGATCCTTGACTGAAAAGGGGAAAGGCCATAAGACATTCAGATGAAGAAGAAGAATTTGCCAAACCTGATTTACAACAGGGCAATGAATGAAGAGATGGTGGTCCGTCTTCTCTTCACTCGAACACATTATACACCAATTAACCAACTCCCAACCTCTCCTTTTAAAATGATCCAAGGTAAGAATTTTATCCAGAAATGTAGCCCACAAAAAAAAAATTGACCTAAGAAGGATAACCGGAATTCCAAATGAACTTGAAAGGAACCAGAATTAACATTTAAATTAAAGAGGCCAAGGAAGAAAGATTTCATCGTAAAGCCTCCCTTATTATTCAGAAACCAAATCCACCCATCATTTTTCCGGGGTCAGACATACCATAAAGCCTTCTAAGCAGCTTCTCCATCTTAGCAACTTCCCAATTATTTAAATTCCTTCTTAACCTAGGATCCCAAACACCCACACCCACTTAAGAATTGACTCCCTGTTAAGACTTTTGTGTCGAAAAAGTTATGGAATCATGATTACATATCGCTGCTGTGTGCAAAGAATTTGGTTATCTTTTGTGTGTGCTATGTGTGGTAATTATGTAGTAATTGAGACAATCCCAATAGGCTGGGGATGTATGTTGAAATCACTGTTATTTTTATTTGTGTTGTTATCTCAAAGTATGTAAATAGTTATTTCATTATTTTCATGATTTTACACTTTTATACATGGTGCATCATGTATAGGTTGTGTAATTCAAGGTTGCGTCATGTATAAATTGCGTTGTTTGATGAAGGCCAAAGAAAAACCTTAGCCAAGAACTCAAAGTAATTACTTGATTGTTTCCTGACCCCGTAGTTGCAACATTTTGTCTTTTGTGGAATTTCCAGCATTGAGTAGACGTCTGTTTTTACCAACTGGATGTGCTTAAGGTCTCTTATTTATTTTTATTTATTGGCTACATCTAATTTAAAATTTTGATATTGTTGGCCACTTATTTCATTATTACCATGATTATACATTTCTCATGCGTGGTGCACCATGTTTTATCGTTATAATTGTCTTTAGATTTGTGATTATATATTTAATATATAATATCTTTGCCTTTCTTGTTAATGAGATGATCCTCTTTTCACTTTTTTGGTTTTCTTGTTTTTTCTATAGATTATTGTGAAGAGTGGTGATGATTGTAGGCAGGAGCATCTTGCAGTGCAACTAGTTTCTCACTTCTATGGTTGGTACCCAGTTTTTAAAATGGCTATGTATTGGTTGTCATACATTGTTATAAAAATAAAGCTATACTTCAAAGTTTGTCAGCTAATGCTTCATTATTCTTCTTGCATAACTGAGCATAGTTGCTTGCTGATTTAGGTGTTTTTTTAAATTTATAATTGGGCTATAACATTTGATGGTTGGCAAATAAATTGTATCCTTTACTTTAGTTGCTGCTTGTGATAAGCATAACGGTTATACTATAAGTGTCTCTAAATGAATGTCGACCATACTGAAGAGTTTGATTATATTCATTTTATTTATGTTGTGTTTCATAAATCACAATATTGATTCTGGGATTTAAAGTAGTGGGTTTATTATGGTGTCAAGTTCACTTTGGAGGATGCTGGTTTTGGATGTTTGCTGTTTGTGGGATGATTTTTTTATGCCCATATAAGCTAACTGAATGATGTAGGACAGCCTATGAATTTGAGAAATCCAAGACTGTGCTATAAGGAATAGTGGTGGGTTGCAAGGTGAGGTTTTGATTTACTGAAAGAAAATGGGGTTATTTCAAGGAAAAGATTGAGAGATCAGAATTTTGGTAAAGCTTTAAGAAAAAAGATAATAGAAAAGGATTTGATGAAAGATGGTAAAGGAAAAGAAAGATAAGAAGATCAAAAAATAAGAAGAATTAAAGGGAAGATAAAATCTTATCTCGGATCACCTAGGATTTTAAATGGTTGAATTTTCAACTAATATAAACTTTCTTTCATTCAATAATATGTTTCTGTCTTACCCTCATTCATCTTTAGAGTAGAGGTTGGAATTTGGTTAATAGGTGCATCCTTTGCATGGAGGGGGAGGAATCGGTAAGTCACACTACTCTATGGCTAAAGTGGTGTGGGGCTTTTTCCTTTCTTACCTTCAAATCTATTGGATCTTTCCAAATTTCTTTAATGAGCTAATTTTGGGTTGGTGGATTAGTGGCTTTAAGAGATTTTTCCTTTCCATTTGGCGAGCTTTGCTGGGGCCATCTATTGGGGGCCTTGGAAGGAAAGGAACAACATGATCTTTGAGGATAAGTATAGAAGTAATAGTGACATGGTAACATTTATCTATAATATCCTTTGATTGGGTCTCGGTATGGTCGGATTATGAGGAGTCGGTGTGGTATGCCGTATGGTGTAAGGAGGTGTAAATTGGTTTGTGTTTCCTACTTAGTGGTGTTGTTTTTATCTTTTTCTTGTCTTTTATATTTGGTATCACCCCCAGTGATCCTAGTCTGTTGTCCTTTCCCTGACTTTCTTTCTTCAATAAATTACATTTTTACCTCTAAAAAAAATACGTTTCCAACTATCTCTTTCATATTTATAAACAAACCCTAAACAAAACTTAACCACTAAGAAACTACCTAAAAGGGCTTTAATTAAAGTAAAAATTTGAAAAAACATAAATCCTATCATATTTTGGTACCTTGCTAGTATTTTGGCCATAATTTTCTAAATCTCATCGGATTTGCAAGATCTTGGGTTCATTGGAAAGGTAACTAAAAACCTTTCAAATAACATCAAAATCAAGCCAACTAGGTAAGTTTTTACTTCTATAAATAAATCCTCAACTTTAATAAATGAATAAATTGGGGGAACCAAAGAGTGTTTGAGGGATATAGTGAGCCAGCCTTCAACATCTTCTTCAAGGCTAAGAATTTGGGATGCTTTTGGGGCTTAAGATGTAATCACTTGGGGGAGTAATCTGTGACCAATACTAAGGAGGGTTGGGGAAATATATTTATAGGTAACTAATCCGTGTTTCCTGGTTTGTATCTTTTGGGATTTCTCATCCCTTAATGAATTTTCTCTTATCCAAAAAAAAAAAAAAAACTAATAAACAAATAAATAACTATATTCTAGGTGGACCTACTTGATCATCCATAATCATCTATTTTCTTCTTGATGATCCTGGATGCTCGTGCTTCATTCTCCCCTGGTGGAGAAAATTCAACCTTGACTTTTTTGATAAAGAACTTCATGTGGTTGGATCTCGAACATGGCATTGATGAAGTCATACTTCCTAAATCAGAAACACTCAACTTACAATCGACTTCCTTTTTGTTGTATTGGCATTTGATAAAACAATTCAGATGGAAGAAGCAAATAATTTGCTCCCTGGATGTGAAGGAAAGTTTGGTCTGCGCAATACTGGACTTAGTGCACAACCTTTTCTTCTTTTTCTGCATCGGATTATTGTTCATCATGAGGTTCCATGATGTGTTGATCTTTGTTATTTCTTCATTTGACACATCTTCCTTGATACTGGAATTCTGAACATAAGGTTGAGAAACCGTAGGAGTAGACTGTTTTGGTTTTTCTCTAAGTTGATAACATTGACCATACGTGAAAATTTCCAAGATATCTGTTTTATCATTATAGCTAGCACTCCTTTCATCAATCTATGGCTTTTTGAAGACCACCTTAGAACCTTGTGAAGGGATAGCTTTTCAAGTAGGACTATCCGTATAATTCCCTTCTTCGAATTGAACAATAAAATCTTCATCATAATAAAGAACAATAATGTCGGTCGTTACTTCTCAACGACACTTGAAGAAATTAAATTGACGTGGGACAGCCTATGGATTTGAGGGATCCAAGACTGTATTATAAGGAATAATGGTGGGTTGAAAGGTAGGGTTTTGATTTACTGAAATAAAATAGGGTTATATATCTTTCAAACCTTTTAACCCTAAGCCAATCTCATGAACCTTTGTCCTTGAATCCCTTATAAAACCAACTATTTCTTTAATCTTTCAACCCTACCATTTAACCCTTTGATCCAACCTCAGTTTGGTATCAGAGCACCAGATCATTCTCTTTTGGTCCTGCATCAGCTAACTTGGCATTTTTCAGGAAAAATTCTAAAGTGTAGAAATCCGAAGTGAACACCTTCTTTGTATCCTGTATAATCGACCAACTTCTCAGAATTAAGGTGGAAATGGCTAACCTAGTGGTTCAGTTTGTAATTACTTAGTTTCGACTTATTCCATTTGAAGTGCTTTTATATTTGCCATATGTTTGTGGACTAAGTTGAGAAAAACCTGCTTTGCACTTAAATTGTTGTATGAACTTGTAATTCACCAGTGCTTCAATGAAATTTGTAACCACGTTCCTGTATATGGTGCTTTAACATGCCTTGTAACCATGCTATGGTCCAGAAATGGGGAGTAAATCATGACTTTCTATGGGACGTTGCCTTTCTTGTGAGCTTTGTGACGAAGATGTCCTACAAAAGAGAAATCATCCAACAGAAACATGCAACCCATCTCAAATATGCGATGATAGGGCTTGAATTATATAACCTTCAGCAGGCTCAGTAATTAGCAATGAGGGAAATTGAGTTGCCTTTTCTTGAAATAACCTTTATTGCAAATATTGGGTTCAGATCTTATAGGGTGGATCATTAGAGAATCAGGTGGAGCATGGAGATATCTCGCTATGTGAGAGAGGCTCAGTTGAAGTATATTTATTCATGTATCTCCTAACACCTTAAGGTTTTGGGACAGTTGGTGAGTTTACTGTCAACATGGTATCAGAGCCAGGTTGGGTTGCGAGATCGAATCCCCATGGAAGTAAAGTATTCTCGCGGATGTGTAGTGCACGTGTGTGCATATGTTGTGTGGAGTCGCACCTGGTTCCCTTAGTGTTCCCAGGAGAGAACAGTGTTCCTCTTGGGTGGGGTTGTTGAAGTATATTAATTCATGTATCTCCCAACACCTTAAGGTTTTGGGAGAGTTGGTTAGTTTACTGTTAACAGGCTTGTACTCTGGCTTCCACATTGAGCACCTTGTTCAGTTGGAGATCCAGATTAGCCCAACTCCTAGCTGTCTCTCTCACTACGGGTGGAGTTGTAAAACTATGGGCGTGGTCCGTCTGTGATTGCTTGTATTGCTACCTGATTGTTTGCTTGTACTCCTTTGTTCTATCTTACTCATTAATAAAATTCTATTGTTATTCATGAAAAAGAAAAATTCCTATTGTGGAGCAATTGGGTGCAGGCCTTGGTGGAGGTCCTGTGATTGGGATGATCAAATCTATAGGGGGTTTATGTAGCAGTTGGTACTGCTGTGGGAGTTGATGGTGTATACTCTATTATTGGTTACCTTGAGAAACACCTTGACCTTTTGAAAGGTAATAGGGATTCTATCAGGTCTGATCCTGTGGTGAACTAAAAGATGTCGAGGTGATTGAGATGTCTGCTGATGCCAAATCTTCTGGAGAGCTGCATCTGCCAGTCAAGAGGGTAGATATGTTTCTCCCTTTTAAGGTTTCTGCTACCAATGCCAAAAATGATTGTGAGGTTTCTCTTCCAAGGTGGATGAAACAAGTCTTGGGTAACATCAAACCTGACAGAAGTGTCTAATGATCTGGAGGTAATTATGGATGAAATTAGGGAAGTGGACTGATGCAGGAGCATCATCAAGTGGATCCAACTTTCAGGCATTTTTTAAGAGAAGTTGACTGGAACTCTGCACTGCATTAGCATGTATTGTGTATGAACTGTTGTCAAAATGAGAGCATTTCTTAAGCTTCTCTACATTTGATCAAATTGAACCAACCATCCTAAAACCTGTATTGAAAAGATTTAACGCTTTTATGGATAAAAGCATCCAATTAAGAAAATGTTTATATTGCTCTATTTATCACATCAATATTTTGCTTCATCACTGCTGGTGCGGGCAAGAAGAGACTCTGCTAACAAGATCAGATAATGGAACACTTTGCATTTTTGTTGTTGAATAAAGCTTATCAATAAATGAAAAGCAAGTAGTGGGATGGCATCAAAATAATGAATTAAAGCTAGAAAGTTTTACAGAGTTGTCTTTTCTATTATTTTATACTTTGCATTGCTTCTTATTTCTGTGTATTGGTACTAGATATATTCCAAGAAGCTGGTCTCCCACTCTGGTTGCGCCCCTATGAAGTCTTGGTTACTTCTTCGTACACAGCTCTCATTGAAACAATTCCGGATACGGTAAGTTTGTATTTTTAATATATATAAGTTACTTTTTGATGGATTGTTTTAACTTTAACCTTGGTAACAACTTAATGTCTTGTAGGCCTCTCTTCATTCTATCAAAAGTAGGTTTCCTAACATCACAAGCTTACGTGACTTTTTCATAGCCAAATATCAAGAAAATTCTCCAAGTTTTAAGCTTGCCCAGGTGATTTTTCATTAAAAAGTAGCAGATGTGAGCTTTCCATTGTATGATTCCTGGTTCATGCTCCCCTCCCCCCACCACCACCCAAAAAAAAAGGAGCATCACAACAAGTGTTAATTCATGCTGGATTTATTATTGTTATAATTAATCTCCCGATACTTATTAACTTTTTTTGGAATATTTGTTAATAAAGATACTGATTTTTTTAGAAATTGCAGCATATGCATATTGAACAAAAAGGAATAGGCTACTTGGTCCCCCCAACCCCCCCCTCCCCCGAACAAAAAAAGAGCATCGCAACAAAGTGTTAATTCATGCTTGAGTTATTATTGTTATAATTGATGTTCTAATACTTGTTAACATTTTTTTGGAATAACTGTTAATAAAGATAAGGATTTCTTAGAAATTGCAGCATATGCGTATTGAACAAAAAAGAATTAGCTGATTGGCAACACAAGTCCTGGGTGCTTTGGACTCTCTTAAGCATGACAAAGTGTCGGGCCCTGATGGCTTTCCAATGCAATTTTTTATATTTTTTTGGGAGGTTGTAAAGGGGGACATAATTAGGGTATTAAAGGATTTCTTTCCACAGCAAGTCTTCTTGATGTAGAAGCTTGAATGCAACCTTTTTAGCCCTTATTCTCAAGAAGATTGGCACTAAAGAGCTTATTGATTATCGGTTGATCAGTTTGTTGAGTAGCATTTACAAATTACTAGCAAAAGTCCTGACGAGGAGGTTGACATGAGTGATGGATGATCTCATCTTGAAGAATCAAGGGGCTTTTGTTAGAGGAATAATAATCCTTGATAGTTGCTTCATTGCAAATGAATGCATAAACTAGTGGAGTCATGAGAAATTGGATGGAATCATTGTTCAAGTTGATATGGAGAAAGCTTATGATCATGTTCTGGAATTTTCTATTGTCGATTATGAGAAGAATGGGTTTTGGAATGAAATGGTGCAATTGGATTAAGGTGTGTATCTTGACCACTTCGTTTTCCATTTTAGTCAATGGTAAGGTTTTTTTAAGAGTAGTAGGGGTTTGTGTCAAGCAGATCCCCTCTCTCCCTCGCTTTTCCTTCTAGTGGCCGAAGCCTTGAGTCTTTTATTTCTAGAGTAGAAGGATGTCGATTGGGAAGGGATGGTTCTTCGGTTCCTTTACGTCAGTTCACAGACGATTATTTGGTCCTCCTCAAGCCGAAGGAAGAGTATGTTCGGACCCTTAGATGTATTCTCCTCTTATTCAAGGCCGCCTCGGGGTTGAAAGTTAACCTTCAAAAGAGTAAGATGATGGGGGTGGGTAATATTGGGAACTTATTCTAGTTCGTCAACATTCTCGGATGCCAAGTTTCATTCCTTCCTAGAAAGTACTTGGGTCCCCCCTTGGGGGAAAAATTTAAATCTAAAGCGACTTGGACTCCGATTGTGGAAATGGTCCAAAAGAAGCTTTCCTCTTGGAAAGGCAAATATCTATCAAGAGGAGGAAAGTTGGTATTGATCAAGAGTGTGCTTGCTAGTATGTCCTTTTATTTCTTTATTTTCTTTTTGGCCCGGGCCTTGATCATTGCGGCTCTTGAAAAAGCCCAAATGGACTCTTTTGGTGTGCTTCTGATGGGTTCTTTCAAATTTCATCTCATGAATTGGAATAATATGTGCAAGCCGTTGGACAGAGGAGGCTTGGGTATCCGGCAATTACAAAACAAAATCTTAGACCCAAAACACCCCTGCATATGCTCATCAAATTTGAGTATGGGCTGTTTCGCTTCTTACATCTAGTGTATCTTGGTAATTTTGTACAGAAGGAACTCTTTATGCTAACTTTTCTTGTTGATTGATAGCTGAGGGAAAAAATTAATAACGTAAACAAAATTGTACAAGTATGAGGGCTCATTCCCAATTCAAAAGTGTGATCTGTAAACAAATGTGAATTGTATGTGTATCATTCTTCCACATATAGAACCCCAATCTGATGCAGCGTGCATGTAGGTGAGTGAGTTTGTGTCATAGGAGACTAAGCAAAGAACACCATAGGTTATGTAGCATTGTAGCAATAGAAACTAGATTCCTATCAGCACCATAGCATCCGAGTTTAGTTGAGTTTCAAGTAAGTTTAGGTGTGCAATATAGAGTATTTGAGTAAGCAAAATAAAAGTAAAATTATATCCTAATATGTGCGTAGAAATCCCAACAAAATTAGGAAACAACTAATGTCCAGCTTGCTGGCCAAATTTTAATGTTGCTCAAAACATGGTAAAAGAATTTTAAAGTGGTGAAAGCAATGTAAAGTGAAATGAACATGTCATAGGGTTGAACAAGTGTGGGTTAATGACCTTATGGTGCTTTTCCAAAGAGATGGAAAATACTATGGACTGTTATTAAAGAAAATCCAGCAAGCTATTCTTTTGGACATTATCACAAACATGTGGGAGGCATCAAATTTAAACTTATCTAAAACATGGGATTTAATGAGTTTTAAGTGCATGTACTTGCAATGAGAATTTAGGGGTTTTGGTAGAGATTAATTAATCTCACAATTTATGGGCGGAAGGTTCAAATAAACCCCAGAAAATTAGCCCCACAACTTTCCCCATTCATAGCCAACAAATCCACAAGATTCCACACAATGAGAGCAAGAACTAAGCTGGAAATTGGAAGTGTACACCTGAGTTTGTTGTGGCTGAATCCTCGGAGGTTGCCTAGCAATGGCCTCTTCAATAATTTATAAACATCCAAGCAAACCAATCCAAATAGAACAAGTACTTCAAATCTGCCCAGATTTTTTGTAGGTGCCGCCCCACCTAGGAATCCCTATTGGGATTTCCATTGGGTTTTAAAAAATGATTCCAATTCTCCACTAGGTGTGTCGCCTAGGCCTTAGGTACCTCTTAGGGAGTTTGAACTGCTTCAAAACTTTAGATCTTCAAACCAGTGATGAAATCTCTTGCCTAAGGTAAATCTCCAGCTTGCTGAAAATTAGATGTTAATGAAAATAAAGAACTGAGAAGAAGAGAGAAAACTTTTTAACCCAAAGGGAAGGGGCTGTCCCCCTCCACCACCGTTTACTTGGAGAAGCTCCAAGCCTCCAAGCCCTTTCCAGGGTTTACTCCTAGTCCTAGGTATTCATGAACCAGAGAAGAAAGCAAGTTTTTTTTTTTTTTTTATCAAAATTTAATTCATTAAAAATTGAAGGAGGCGTGTGGGTATCTCTTATAGAGATCCCCACACCTATGGCTACATAAGAAAAGGTCCATAGGACGTAAATACCATTTTTCAGACAATTCTACCCCAAACTACCGTTAAAACATTAAAATAGACTAAAATAACCCCTTTCAGACAATTTCTGCCTAAGATACCCTCAAAACACTAAAATTAACCCCCCTCCTTACAATGTAACATAAAATAAACATGCAACGTGAAAATAAACAACTACTGAACATAAAATAAATCCTTAAACATCAAACTAAACTCTCCCAAGTCTGAAAATCAATGTGGGCCCCCTATCCGAACCATAGCAAGGTCTCGGATCTCTTCCATCTCCGCCGATTAAGTCTGAAAAGTACCACCCCTAGTCCTGATGTCCTCATCACAATCTTTTTTGCAAAACAATCATATAATTCTTTAGACACTTGCATACGACAAATCCAATATTAATGATTTGATTGCCACACATAGCATATGTGTTGGATGGCTAAATTCTTTAAAGATGAATCCCCTACAGATTTCAAATGGGAATAAAATCTCTAGAATTAGACCATGAAAACGAAAGAGAACCCATTGTCATGACACAAACATCTCCCTTGGGTCTTAAAGAACCATCTACCCAAACCCAATAAGTGATAAAAAGAAGCATCATGTATGTATTCCTCTCTCAGTGGAGGAATAGGTATCTAACCAATTTCTCTTCCCTTCTACATGTAATACATTGATTTGCCGTCCTTAATTCATGCTTCATTTGTGTGTCTACCATCAACACCCTTCCATGAGCCGCTACCAAGCAAAGGTCTCTATCCTTGGAGGCACCTGCTTTTCCTAACCCTCTGAACCACAGACATATCCACCAATTTCATAGTCATGTATAAAAGAAAAACCAGGAATAAGCCTTTTAAAGACTTCTAATTTTGAGAATCTACCTTTTGGCACAACATTCATCTCCCTCACACGCAAGGTTCAAAATATTGTTATCGCGACTCGTATCGCAGACCCGAGATACGGGTACGTCTCGTGTATCGCAACTTATCGCGAAGATACGGCGTCCAAAACCGAGAGACGGGTGAGATACGGGTCAAATGAAGGAATTTTGATTTGAAATTTTAGGATTTGATAGAATAATCAC
>JAOXJP010055958.1:0-15835 GCA_025762735.1 Platanus orientalis | reverse complement strand
TTTAGATGATCTTGACTCAAAGAACAAAGCCAAACTAGCAATCTAGGAATATGTCTAGGTGAATGGCATCAATCTTGGTTGAACACCTTTAGAGGGAATTGATCATCTATCAAGAGTGTCAATTGTCCCAAGCTTGTGTAAAGTCATACTAGATTCACACTTTTAGATTCCATTGCTTGAGCAAATGCAACTCAAACTCTTAAAAGTATATGAAAAATTAGCCTAGGATGTGTGCACGTGACTATTCATGAGATGTTATTCTTATTTAGTTATCATATATATCATGATGGATTTGTTCTTAATTAGAACATTTACATATATATGTGTCTAAGTCACCTTAGCACACCTTGAGCATGTATGCTCCATAAATGCATGTTTATTGACTACTATTAATGATCTTGTGCTATCTTATACACATTATTACATCACTAGTGACATGTTGATCCATATAGGTACATCTGTTTATGTCCTTTATGCCTTTATGACCTACCATGCATGTTCTTCAATGCATAAAATTTTCTCTAATAGAGATACCTATTCAATGGTCATTGATCTTAATCCATAATACTTGACTAGAATGTCTATTATGGATAATTCCTATCTCGGATATGATCATTGAAATCACTTGGTCCACTTGCTCCTCTTCTCCTTGTCAATTCATAACAAAGAAATAAGGGAGAAGGGAATATCAGAAAGAAAACCTCATAAGAGATATGGATTTAATAGAAGTCCTTAGAGTACCTCAACCAAATCAAAAACCTTGAGGAAGATAAGAGGAAGTCGTTGTCCGTGATAGCAAGGAAATGACAAATAGAGAAGATGATCTCCATAGGAAGAACCATGGTGATATGAAAGGATTTGGATATAATTATAATATCAATCATACTTTCTCCTCATAAAAGACTTAAGACTGTCCTTATGAAAGCCAAGGGATAGACTATTACACAAGCCTCCTATAAGGGCAAGGAGAAAGCAACTTCTCAAGGACCATCTCAATGGTCCTATGGGTTTAAGAGGAAGGAAAACACGTTCAAGGGTAAGGCTCTCTTAAAACAAGGTGAGGAGTTTGGGAAACCGAAACCTCAACCATATTCCTATGTCAAGGTAGCATGGAATAGCACTCAAGCCAACAAGGCTTCTACCTCTAGAAGATCTCTAGAAAATACCTCCACTTCTAAAAATCCCAAAGGGAAAGTTAAAGAACCTCTCAATCCTCTCATACTCTATCTTCTAAGAAGAACCTATTCCAACATTTTAAATCTAGAAGAACTTGATCATGGGGGAAGAGGATGACATCAAATCTCAAAAACACCAAGCTTTAAAGAAAATACATAATGGGAAGAATGTCAACAAGAGAAACTATTTTCAAGGTCTTTAAAATAGGAACCTTCTTAAGAATAAGTATCCAACTTAAAAAGGAAATGATAAGAAAGTCTGGGTTAGGAAGGATGAGCTAAAGTTCTTAGTCATCCGAATGGCTCTAAGAGCAAGGAAAATATCAAGGATGTACCTTGATAGTGAGTCCTCAAAGATATATGGTCATGATAGGTCATTGGTTGTCAATCTTGAGGAAACCTAAAGTGGGAGTATCACATTTGGTGACAGAAACATTACAAAGATCATTGGCAAGAAAACCATAGAGGTCCTTAGTTTTCCCACACTCACCAAATGTCTTATGTGTGCAAGGCCTAAAGCACAATCTGATTAGTATAAGCTAATCATGTTAGAAAAGCTATGGTGTACACTCTATGAAGGATAGGAGTGAGATTAAGGACAAGGATGTGATGAATTCCTTGTCAAAGGGTTAAGGACAAGCAACAAGTGTCTTGTCATAGAACCCAACAAGCATGATTTGGATGCTTATAGTATGTCTCAAAAGGATGAGGCTAATCTTTGGTTTCAAAGGTTAGGTCATATCAACTTTAGAGACCTATCTAGGCTAAGCAAGAAGGAAATAGTCTAAGGCTTGCCTAAGTTGACCTAAGTTGACAATCTTATGTGCAAAGGTTGTCAAATGAAAAAATAAGTTAGAGTCCCTCACAAGAAGACAAACCAAATAGGGACATCTAGGCTTCTATAAATGTCTCTCCACATGGAATTGACCAGTCTGACAAGAACAGAGAGTATAGGAGGTAAGAAATATTTCAAGGTAGTGATGGATGATTTCTCTCATTTCATTTGGGTAACATTCCTAATCCGAGGCCTTCAATGAATTCTTTAACATTTGAAAAAAAATTCAAGTTACAAAGGACCTCACCATCAATTGTACTCATCATGGAAAGGAATTCGAGAACCACAAGTTCTCTAATTGGTGTGATGAGAAAGGATTAAGATGAACTCTCATCACAATAAAGTTCAAAGGATAAAGGTGGTGCCCAACCTCATCCTAAGGAGAGAAGGATCATATCCTTGGTAATCTAAAGGATGGAGTGAGAACAAGAAGGAAAATCGAAAACATCCTATGTCATCTTTGTTTCACTTCTAAGATAAACCCTAAGATGATAAAATAGGCTCTAAATGATCCAGCTTGAATTAATGTCATGCAAGATGAGCTCAACAAAATCAAGAGAAATGATGTATGGTTCCAAGCTAAGAAACCCTCTAACAAGAACATCATTAGAACATAATAGATATGTAAAAACAAACATAACGATCATGGCATATGATGAGAAATAAGGCAATACTTGTAGATAACAAATATGCTCAGAGAGGAAACATATTCTTTAAAGAGACATTTGCACCTATGGCCAAGAGTATCATTCAATATGTCTATGCAACAATCAACTTCGGTCCTTGGTATCCTTTTGATACCGCACCAGCCTTAGCCAACACTTCAAATGTTGATTGAGTAAGTGATGCTAATGACTGTAAAAGATCAAGTGGTGGAAGCTTTTACATGAGAAATTACCTATTTCATGGCATTGTCGAAAGAAAAATTCCTTATCACTATCAACAGTTGAGGCAGAATACATTGCCAAAGGGAGTGAAAGCATGCAACTGCTATTGCTGAAGCAGATACTTACGGATTATGAGTTGTCTCAATCAATGATGGACAAGTCAAATGTAATCCAAATTTCTAGAACTGATCCATTACTCTAGAACTAAACATATAAATACTCGTTACCATTTCATTCGTAAATTGGTTGAAGAGGAAACAATGTCTCTAGAGCATGTATCGACGAAGGAATGACTGGCAGATACCTTCATAAAGGCTTGAACACAAAAAGGTTCAAAAATATTCAAGGCATGATGAGAATGTACTCTATATAAAGTCACATTCATAAAGTATCCTAAAATTGATTAGATTGCATATATTTGGGGTAAGTGGGGCCAACCGAGCAAAAATAGGAAAATCTAGGATTTTTTTCCCAAAAGATTTCATTTTGGATCGATCCAAACTGGTGATACTTGTGGGAAATGAACCGATGCTCTTCTATGAAAAAGGGGAAAATCCCCAGTTCGATCTAAGATCGAACTAGGATCAAACTAGAGGCATTTTACTCTTTCCCTCCTATTTCTCACCTGATTGTCAATCCTCTAAACACCAAACCATGTCGAAGCGGGATTTAGGGAAAGCTCCCCTATGTGAAAAAGAGTAAATCAAGCGACCTAGAACGACATCCACAAACTTTGAATCATTGAGGAACTCCGCAGCCTTTCACAACTACACAAACACCTTCTCAAAGAAGTGCATCTTCATTGAGAGGTACGTGAAGCAAACGACTTCATGACTTCACAATTGACACAGTGATTTTTAATGACAGGTGGTTGCAACTCACCATCATCAAAGGCAACGTGCAATAAGAAGCTATTCGCATTTTCTACTCCAACATCCACAACATGGACTACACTCACCTCTTTGAGACTGAGGTCTATGGAGTTTGCATGCTTATCGACCTAGACCGAGCCTTCATGCTATTGTGGATTGCTCGCCCTTCAGTCAATGTTGTTGTCTTTCCCAACCAAGGGATTGACAAAGCTCTCATTTATGAGCTCTTTGAGAGAGAGGGCAGTTCCTGGTTCGGGAAATTGCCTACCACTAAGGGTACTTGACATCATTCCTGTGCACAATCTATTACAAACAATGCACAAGACCGCCATGACAAACAATAGGGCACATTTAGCTACCAACTTGATGGAGGGAAAGTCCATCGACGTCCCAGGTATCATGTGCCAGGTTATGCTATAGACATCCATAAACGATGGGATGAAGAGGGGTCTACCGTATGGAGTGCTAGTAACTCAGATTCTAGAATAGTGTGGTGTCACTTTCCCTAGAGATGTCATGACTCTTCCACAGGGCCTTCCGATTGATGATGCCACCATTAAGAGGATAGAAGGTCAAAAGCGAGCTGCACCATAGGCAACTCAGGTAGCCGAAGAGGCAACTTAGCCTGTCCTAGCTCTTGTTCTTGTTCCTACACCAACAGAGGTTTCACCGCCAGCTTCAAAGCCTACAACAGCTGGTACCTCAGCACCCGTACCCCTAGCTCTGACCTCCTTAGAGACTGCAGCCTCAAAATTCTCAGTGACATTACCACCGGCACTCTTGGCTTTAATCTGAGATATTCATGAAGATTTCAAGTGCAGTCTCCTATGCTTTGACCACCTCAAGAAGAAGGTGGAGAGCATGGATCCGAGGCTCATCCACATTAAGGGCATTATCAATCCCTCTAGAGCCCGAGCACCTAGAGTTATCCTAGACACTCTTGCCAGTGACGAAGATGAGGAGAGAGATGAGGATGTATAGAGCTTATAGATTTTCGTTTTTTTGTTGAATTTTCATGTATTCCTTGTCATTTTGAAACTTAAACTTGTAAATCTTTTTGGAAATTAATGAAAATATCTTCTTTTGCTAAGAGTTATATTTTATGGTACTTTATCTCTCCATACTTGTGATTTCCTCTATGGTATCTTTAATCTTTGGTATCCATGAAAAAAAGGGGGAGAGTTAAGTAAAATTTGAAGAATTTGAAGAATCAAATGGCAAATTTGATCTAAAAATTGGTATATCTTCCTAAGGGAGAGTAAAAATGAATTGCCAATGTTAAGGGGAGAAAACATAAAGATTAATGGAACTCTACATATCATTAATCTAAGAAATGATCAAGTGAAATATCTTAAGACTATTTGTTCTCAACACATAATCACTTGCACTTTTTATGCTTGATACTCCACTTCATGGACATATGCATTTCATTACATTCATTTGCTTGCTTATGTGATTATTATACTTTATCATTTGACTGAACTAATCTTGGTTTGAGAAAGGTATACTTTGTGTCAAATCATGAACTTACAGGAACTTAAAGCTAAAGCAAATTGCAAACAAAAAGCATGTTAGTGAAAAGCCCGAGCTCGTATCAAGGGGGAGAGCTAAAGAAATTTATTGAAGATATATGGCTAGTGTTGGAGTGTATGTAATCATTATAATATTCATTTTGTACTCCATTTTCATGTATTTTAAGTTTTTTCATGGAATTCCTAAAGGAGAAGATTATAAATGTAATATATTGTAAATTTCGTGAACTCTAAAATACTTATATTGTATAGACTAGGACATGAGTGGTGTCATGTTAGAAGAGTCTAGGAAGTTCTTGGGTCCAAGCATCATGAAGATCATCAACAAGCACCAGAAGTCCTCAAGAGATCAATCCAAGAGTCGGCAAATCATCCCGAAGCATTTACAACTCACTCTAAGTTCACATAAGATAAAACATGTAATGTGAAGTAGTCAAGGTGAATCAAGGGTCCAAGGAAGGGTTCCAAAGGTCTGAGGACCTTCCCGGACCATGGAGGAGCGGTCCCAAGTCACTGCAACTTTCCCAAGGGATTTGGGGCTTTTTTCTATGACTTTAGATCAATACAGGATCGATCCAAGCCTCCCAGTTCGATCCAAATAATTTGGATCGATCTAAACTTATTTGGATCAATCTAGGATTGAACCGAAAACTCTCAGGTTGCAAGTTCTAAGTGATTTTACACTTGGATCAATCCAAAGTAGTGGAAACACTATATTACAATCTAATCTTTAAAATTTTGTTTCTAATCAATGGCACATCTTTCTTGACCATTGGGGAATGTTCTAATGGTTCATTTTTGTCCAATATAAGAGGGGATGAACTCTGAATGAGCAAATAATGGTTCTTACAAATTATCACGTGTACTTTAAACGCTCTCTTGCTCATTCTTGGTGAACCTTGAGAGATTTAGTTCTCTAAAATCTCTCTATATGATTAGATAGGAAAATCTATACCCAAGACCATTCCATTGTTACCTCTCCAATCTTGATAAGGCATATCCTTTGGAGGTAGGCTACAAGGGTTGGTCAAAAGGAAACCTAAGAGGAGATAGTGTGGGATTGTGTGTTGTTAATGTATATTGTCAATTCCATAATTTGTAAAATACTTGGAGTGGTAGATTAGGCATGGCATGTACACATTGCATATCTTAGTTATATTTGTAATCATTGAGTGGTTGGTTTCCAAGAAGGAGGACGAGCTCCAATCACTTGAAGCCAAGGATGATCCGTTCCCAAGATTGCCAAGGTTCGAAGACTTGAAGACCTAGAGTTCATCAAGCTCAAGAAAGGTATGTAAAGGTATATTATGTGATAGACATAGGCTAAAACCCTTTGCATAACCTTATGGACCAACACATGCCACCTATATAAGTCCCCAAGTGTGTGGGAGTAGGTTTAAGGCTTAATGGCAGAAAATCAAGGGAATCGGATCGATTCGGGTGGTGTCGAATCAATCAGCACTTAGTGGATCAACCCAGCAAAGCTTGGGTGTCTTAGACTGAGACACTGGATCAATTCGGGGATGTTGGATCGATCCGTGCAGATCAATCCTACATAGCTGGATCGATCCTCTATCACAAAAATTCAAAAAAAAATATAAGATCCACGTTTGCAATTTTTTGACCGTTGGGTTAGATGTCATATCAAGGGTGCATGATTGTGCTCGTCCCCTATAAGTATGAAAGAAGCTCAAGAGAGCTCTCTAACACTCAAGAACACACACAAGATCACACCAAAGCAAGAGAAGAAATCCTTAAGAGAGAGAGAGATAAGGCATTTCCATCTCCCAACTACCGAAGACTCACTCTTAGGAGCTTTGATTGAAGAACAAGGAGTCTTTAAGTACTTCCCCAACACTCTATGTTTGAAAAACAAGTAGAGGGAAGCAAGGAGAAATATTTACTCCCAAGTAAACCCTTGCAAGAAGCTTCAAGTAGCAAAGAGGCACTCTTAGACGCTTGGTGGAACCTATTAGCATACAGGCTCAACAAAGGAGCAATCACCCTTAAGTGCATCAAATAATACACAAGCCTTGTGAGGTAATTTGTATTGACTTCTATTTACATTGAGACCATTAGCACCTGCCAGAGACACCGGGTGTAGACCACATCCGCCGAAAACACCAAGGGTAGACCATAGCATTACCGCCGAAGACACTGATAGTGGAGACCATACCCACCAGAGACACTAGGTATAGACCTCTCCCGCCAGAGACACCAGGTATAGACCTCTCCCACCAGAGACACCAGGTATAGACCTCTCCCGTCAGAGACAGCAGGAGTAAAGCTTGCTTTGCAAGTAGATAGGTTTTAAATTTTAACCATGATTGTAATGTAATTCAATCTAAATTAAATTTAGTAGCTTTGTTATGAGTTTTGAAAGTGGATGTAGGCCCGAGTGCTGAACCACTATAAACATTGTATTGTGTGTTTTCTTATGGCGTGTATTGTCTCTTCTCTCTATCTTTACATGGCATGAATAACATTTTTCATATGATCTTTCATAGTTGCTACAGAGTAGGAATTTAAACTCATTGAAAGATCAAAATTAAGAATTGCCATTGATTTGCATCTTTAACAATTGATCTATATCTTGGTGTACACTAAATTCCAAAATCTATAATAACATCTAAATTGGAATTTTAAGTGGGGGTCAATTAAGAGAATTTTTTTTTAAATCCTATTCACCCCCCATCTAGGTCAATTAAGGTGTATCATGTGTTACACCTTGCTCAAGGAGGAGCAATCCACCGGAGTTGGCTCTGCAAGCTTGAAGAGCCACCAAGAAACATTGGGGAGCAATAGTCACATCTAGCTCAACAAGGAGCAATCCCAACTTGTGTACAAGGCAACATCAAGCTTCAAGAGGTAATCTTTGACTTTAAACTTTATTCAAGTTATTGAGACCTATTCCACTAAAGACACGGGAGAATTAGTACTTCACCGGAGACACTAGTAGTGTAGACCCATAGTTTTTCTGCTAGAGACACTAAAAGAGTAGACCATAGACCACACCCGTTGGAGACACCAGGTGTAACTTTCTTGGCAAGTAAACTAGGTTTTTATTTAATTTTGGCCTTGATTGTAATACTTTCAATCTTAATAAAATTACATAGCTTGGTGGTGAGCTTTTGAGAGTGGATGTAAGCTATTGTGCCGAACCACTATACATTTTGTGTATATTGTGATTTCTTGTGGTTTGCCTTTAAATTTGCCATTCATATTGTCAAGCATTATACATATTGATATAATCTCACATGCAATACAATTGAACATATTCATATTCATGTGCACAATTAAATTGCAAATAAATATTGGGAACAACTTAATTAATTAAACAAGCAATTGAATTTGGAGTAATTGAAAAGAATTTTAAAAATATCCTATTCACCCCCCTCTAGGATCAATATTGGAACTTCAATCCTAAGTAATGGGTCCTTCACCATCATTATCCAATAACAAGTCTTGGGAAGCCCTCCACCAAAACTCGGCTTCCCCCTTCAACATGAAGGTGGCAAAGCACACTTTTTGATACTCCTCACATCCTAGAACATGGAATATCTTTTCCATTTCCATGATCCATGCCTCAGCCATTGCGGGAGTAGGTGCACCATAGAATTCTGGTGGTCCAATGTGGTAGAATTGCTTAAAAGTAACTCCTCGCTCAATGGGATGTCTAACTCTAGGCCGATTCACATGTGTCACTTGCTCCCTCACAACGTCTACATGTTCCTTGATGACATCATCTAAAGCATGAATAGCTTCCATAACTCCATCCAAGTTCTCCGATTATGGAGGTGACGAAGTTGGGGCTAATCTAGTCTTCCTTCTAGGCGGCATTGCTTTCACCTACAATCCAATAAGAAATAATTTAGATTCTCACATCCATTAATAACTCTCTCATAATGTAATATCCTATCATCCATCAATAATCCAAAACATTTGTACACTTTCGATCAACAACCATCAATTTTTTGTTGTCTTATCCCATGTCCTCTTGTAACTCCAATCTCAAAAACCATCAATCTCACTCTAAAAGTCTATAGAACTGAAACCTGCTCTGATACCAAAAATTGTCATGCCCCGACCTAACGTTCAGTCATTCCCAGCTCGAGTCGGGTTTACATCATTAGGAGCACACAACCTGGGTTTGCGACAATGTGTGACTCGATCTTAAATAGACTAATCCACATCTTGAGACTCACCTATGAATCTTGAGACATGGCTTGATCTATCCAAGCTCTTATCATACTTCATTCTTTCAATCATTCTTATACACTTTCTTATTTTTTCTGAACATCACATCATTCTTATCAATGAATATTATATCTACAACTTGTAGCAGAAACTCATAGCATTCATAATCAAAATATCTTTACATCTATGTGCAGTGTAAAATAAAGCAACATTCACATTTTTATAACATCATCCATTCTTACGTAGTGGAATACTTACCTTCAATCATAACAATTCAATATAAACTCTATTAGAAAGTAAAAGGACATAATAGTCTTATCAAACATCAACCGAAATCAAAGTACATTGTTCCCCATCAATACTCTATAAGAATGCAATTGAACAATATCTTTATTACAAGTTTCTCAATGTAGAAAGACTAAAATATAATCCCTTCTCTCATCAAGGGACCTTCTCCTTGCCGAACATAGTGCCTTCCAAGTAAAGACACCAGTATACGCTCTCTCCAATAGCTCAATCTGTGGGGTGTCAATTGGGGTAAGCAACAAGCTCAATGTGTAATTATACAAAAGGACTTGAAATGGAAAGTGACCTCATGATACATACGATAACATGAACATGTAAACTGAGATAACAATGAGTACAATAATATAGGAAGCATTGTGTTGTATTCTTTGAGACTTACATTAAAACTTTCTTGTGTGCATTCTTCTTTTCACCCTTTTCTTTGTTTACATTCACTTTATGCCTTTCAAAATATAATCTTTACTTCTTTCACTTTATTTCTTTGTCATACAATTCTCAGTTCATTCACTTTACTTTCACTTATACTTTTTATCAACACCCAAATTTTGACTTGGGTTATCTAATGGAATGAAAGAGCATTAAGGTAGCACTTAGGTATCAAGACCTTAGGCAACCTTGGTTTAGGGAGAGCAAGCCTAGACTTGAGGAGGTTAGGCATCCCTTGTGAAGTCTCCTCCAGATATTTCAGTGGCAAAAAGCATCATCCATATCATACCATGTGTAGTGTAGTCACAAAGATCAACCAAAATACACTATTCTTGGTTAAACCCTAATTCTTCCATAAGCATCAATGGGACTATGAGGGTCCACATTTAAGACTACCAAACATAGTACCTTCAAGGTTTTCCAGCCTCAGTAAGTCTTCCCACAGCAAAGTACCACGGGTGGAAAAATTACCATTTTACCCTTTTTTCCTTCAAAAGCAAAAAATTACCATTAGACACATTGCCTTCAAGATTCTCCAGCCTCCATAAGCCTTTACACAGTGAAGCATCATAGGTGCAAAATCACCATTTTACCATTTTTTCCTTCAAAAATAGAAATTTGTCATTTTATCCTTTTACCTCTAAAGGCAAAAAATTACCATTTTGCCCTTTAGCCTTCAAAATTAATCCCCAAACCCTTAAAGAATCTTTGAAGCTTCTCCCATCACCTAATTCATGTTATGTCAAATCCTACATACCCTAATATCAACCACCTTCAAGGAACTTATTAAAGAACAGGTCTTCTTCAAATTTAGCAACATCAAATTTCTCAACATTCAAGAACCTTTGGTTGGAGAATGACCCTCAACAAGCTATCAAAGATTCATCTAACATCTAAATTCAGAAAGGCCAATGGCCATATCAGTTTTGTCTAATCGTCAATAAGTCATCTCCCAGAAAGAGAGCATTCAAAATTTCAAATCTTCCCCAACGGGTAAAAAGTCAGTTTTGGCTGTGTCTAACCTTTATGAATCCCGAATGTTCCCCGGAGTCCAAATCTTGATCAGTTAGTGCTCGTCTCTCCAGATTGGCAAGGCCTTCGAAAAACCCTTTAAGAAACATGACCCCACATATTCACAATCCTTATCATAGCCAAAATACAACATTTCCCAGGTTTATTGCATCAAGGGTCTCTATTCAAACTCATTCCATAAACTAATTCTGACCATGCCAATGCAACCGGAATGTTTGAGAAACCTGAAAACCACTATCTATTTGCAACCAACAGAGCTCGGAAGTTCAAAAAGCAAACTTAGGCAAACACATAACTAGGTTTTGTGCGGATCCAATTTTCCTCAAAAAGACATTTTTTCATATTTCTCCCTACATACATATCTGATTGACTCGTTATTTACAGCACTACCTCCATTAATATAACCCACACATATTCCAAGAAGACTTTGATGGAGAATTTTACCATCTTGCCCTTCTTAAAGTTTAATGAAGCTTTTTCCAGAATTACCAAAAATTAGACTTTTGATAGTTTACGGATATCGGATCGCAAATCCGGTTGACCAGTGTGTTTGTAAGGACTAGAAGTAAAAAAATATATATGAATGTGGACCTTTTTTAAGAATCTATATTTACTGCATCATTAATCGAAATCCCAAATTACTACATCATCAATCCAAATCTTTTTTCAAATTATTGCATCATTAATCAGCCTTACCACGTGGCCACCTCTCATTGGCCCATCTAATGTCACCTGAATCCAATCCACATAAAGAAAATCAATCAATCCCAACCCTAGATCCATTACTTGCTCCCCACACTTCTAAATCTCAACCCTTGGTTACATCCAAAGGGGATCAATTCACTTATCCCCCATCTTTTAATCCAAGCCCTTCATCCAACCAATGGTTGGATGGCTTTACTTGCTCCCCACACAAATAATCTCAACTATCCAAACACTCCCCAAACATGTATAAATACCCCCAAATTCGTGTTAAAGAGGAGGAGAAAAAATTAGAGGAAAATTTTAAAAGAGAGAAAGAAGATAAGGAAAAGAAGGGAAAAGCTCTAGCTAATTAGCCCTACCCCAATCCCTAAGCAAGGTAAGCCTAAACCCTAACCCCCTAGGCTATTAACTAGTACTTTTTTATGCAATAATTATTTGCTATGATACTCTAATGTCTTTCATTAATCACCTCTTAAAGAGGGTTACACAACAAAGACAAAATTTGTCTCTATTGGGCTTTATTTCTATCCATAGTCCATTCCCGACTTTTTTTCTAATTTTTATAGAGAGCCAAACTGTCTTAAATTTTAATGGTAGGCTCTTGCATAGGTATCCTATCTCTAATAAAATTTGGTAAATTTTAGAGCAAGTCTGGGTCTCGTAACAGTCTCCCTAAATCTACCCTAAAATTTGGTTTTCTATTTTCCTTCTTTACCCGCCTCCAATTCAGGATTTTTTGTGATTTTTGTAGTTTTATTTTTTCTCTTATTTGTGTACATAATACACTTAATAGGGTCCCCAGCCTCCATAAAAAAATCATAATTTTTTAAGCTCTGGAGGTGGTCCAAATAGACAAAATCTTAGGCTATTGGAATCCAAAACACTAGAATTTTAATTAAAATTCAGGCACTAACAAATTCAAGTGTTGAATTCACTTTCAGGCATTGGAACAAATATATTGTTGGAATGATCTCTCTCTCAGATTTTCAAAATATACCAACCACACTCAATTTTGAGTTTTATGGAGAGAGATCTGGTGGTTTGAGTGCGGACTGTCTAGGCCTGACGCCTGAATTTTAGGTGTTAGCAGCAAGTTCAGGCATTTTTCACTTTCAGACATCAGAACAAACCCATGAATATTACATATTATTAAAATATCTCTCTTTCATCTTTCCAAAGAGACCAATCACACTCATGTATGAGTTTTGTGGAGAGAGATATGGTCATTTGAGTGTGAACAATCCAGACCTAACACCTGAATTTTAACCTATTAAAATTCAATCGTATTTCACTAGGCATCATAACAAACCCATGAAAATTATATATTGTTGGAAATATCTCTCTCTAAGTTTTCCAAATACACCAACCACATTCCTTTATGAGTTTTATGGAGAGAGATATGGTCGTTGGAGTGCGGGCTGTCCAGGCTTAACCCCTGAATTTTAACCTATTAAAATTCAGATGTTGGCAGCAAGTTCAGACATATTTCACTTTAATGCATCAAAACAAACCCATGAATATTATATATTGTTGGAAAAATCTCTCTCTCAACTTTCCAAAGAGACCAACCATACTCATTTCTAAGTTTTATGGAGAGATATGATTGTTGATAGAGATATGATTGTTGATATCAAGTTCAGACATATTTCACTTTTAGGCATTAGAACAAACCCATGAATGTTATATATCATTGGAAAGATCTCTCTCAACTTTTCAAAGAGACCAACAATACTTAGTTCTGAGTTTTGTGGAGAGAGATATGGTTGTTGGAGTGCGGGTTATCCAAGCTTGACCCCTGAATTTTAATGTCAATTAATTCAAGCATTGACAGCAAATTCAGGTGTTGAAGCCAAATTCAAATGTTATGATTTTCAGTTTATTTTCATTCTTGAATTCTTGTTTATTAATCTTTCTATGTTATCTTTAAAATCATTTCATTCTATATGATCACATAAATCTCTATCATGTTTATTTTTAGTTGTACATGTGTATATATACATGCATATACATAGCCTAGAGAACCCATTATTGCAAATGTATCTTTTAATTTCAAAATCAATCATAGTGTGGTTGACTATACACTTATAAATCTCAAGTGTATCTGATACTTGAACTTTACCTGGGAGACAATGCCGATGTTGTGGCTGCTACATCAGCATGGTTAGGTTAAGTCACCCTACCTAATCACTACATTTTAACCCTTCTTGATCTTTTACAATCTCCACCTTACCCTAGGGTCATGTTGCAGTGGTTCATAACCCAAAGACCCTAGGACTTGGCCATAGCCTAATTAGGTCCTTAAAATACACTCAAATTGATATGACATAATCCCAACCCCCGTTTCACTAACGTGTTTCAGAAGCAAGAAGTACTTTATAAGTATATGAATAACCTAAAATGAACCTACCTTGAATTACTCTCATAGTCAAACGTACTTGACTACCGAGATTTTCACACACAACAAATCCCCAGAATTACATGCAGTTTGATCCCGACAAAACCTTAGAAATACTAAATCACACAAGATCAAGTATGTAGGTAGCTTGAGACTATGTCACATGTGTAACTGCAATGATCACACCACTGGGGTGGTGTAGACCAGTAACTTTATATCTAATAGGTTTATCCCTATGGCACTTTATGACATACATGCTACCAGAAGCCACCCTAAAAATGTAGGTGGTTAGGGTGCCTAACACCTTCCCCAACTGCAACAAAAGAACTTACATTACTCTTTGGAGAGCTAGACCAGTATTAAGAGCTAACCCTCTAGACCTCAGAATCTAGACTTCCTTTCTCCTAGAAAGGAAACCGATGACCAACTCCATCGGAAAACCCGAGTTGGTGGCAACTCCCAGAAAAGCCTACCATTAGTTAGCCATTTGGCCAAACCTCAACATCCCCCTAATGAACCATCATTTTCATTAATTAAACACTAAGCCAGACACTAGAGTTGCCATAGTCGGCGAAGTGGGGGCAGGAGCCAAAAAGCAAACCTAGGAGAGGTGCGAGCCTCCCTCCCCCCATTTTTCTCGATGCCCATAGAATGACGACTTCATTAGAGATTCATTGTTTGATCTCTACACATGTATGTTATACTTGCTATAGTTGTGTCTTTCATTATTTGCATGCTTTATCATCTACTTGCATGCTTGTTTATTTATTGCTTTCAATAACATAAGCTCACATAGATCTAGGCCATTCCATTAGTTAGTAGGATTAATACTCATCATCAACAACCAATCAAAACTTATATCTTAGGTTTAGAAAACATGCTCACACTAGATCTAGGATAGATTGAACTAGTTAGTAGAATTAAAATTCACATTGAATAACTTGTTTGCAAACATATATAATTTTTCATTCTTTACTATAATGAGTCTTAGGCTACGAAGGATTCACACTGCACTTGCACTCATGAGCTCCCTTATTTTCTCTTTGTCACTACCTACCAATAAACCAACATTGGCACAAATTTAGGATGGTAACAACATTGATGTCATGGCTGCTATGTCAGCATAGTCAGGCTAAGTTACTCAAGTTAGTCGCTATTCCCATGATCCGATTTTCCAAGGAGGTGTTTAGACTAGTTCACCTGCCTTATAGATTCTATATAAAAAAAATCATGGATTTAGATTCATTGTAGGATAGAGTTGTTATAGGACACTAACATAATGCTTGTCTAGTGGTCTAGACTTAGGAAAGATGCTAGATCTAGGACTTGTCTGCTTGAATTTAAACTAACTATTTTCTAGTTCCAACAGTCAGTTGAGCCCCCACTGGTGCAACTAGTTATTGAATGCTTGGCAACTAACCATTGCATCACGATTGAATTTTGGTCAGTCCTGTCGTATTTTCACTACCAAAG
>JAOXJP010055947.1:0-15835 GCA_025762735.1 Platanus orientalis | reverse complement strand
CTAATTCCAAGCCCCCCATGGCTCATAGGAGTACAACACAAATCCCAATCCACTAGATGATATCTATGATGATCAACAGTATATGTAATGTTTCGTGTCGGTCATGGTCGACACGGACATACGTTGGGTGACATAAGAAATTCCCACACAATTGAAACCATGTGCATATTTACAGTGGAGCCATACAACATTCATTTCTGGTATCTCCCACCATGTTTGGATGTAACATTCATGTTGCCCACCCTGTTTCAGATATGAAAGTAAAGGAATCCAAAAGATTTGAACCAGACATTATTTACCACCAATGAATTGAGAAAACAAATTTTTGACCACTGCATGGTGCACCATGAAATATCTAGAATGAAGCTGAATTTCTAATTTTGATTTCTTCGGTGTTGGACGTATAATTCAAGTCACTCCTCCTGTTTGAGATAGGGTAGTGAAATAATCCAGTTTGTACAAATTCTGCTAAATCAATAAAGTATCGGCATCGAGATATGTAGAATTTTAATATCCCAGATTTAGGTGCATATTTATGCATAAAATAGATTTAATTCTACCATAGGCTTTAAATCGTACCTTCCTCTACACAAAAAGCAATATTAAGAAAAATATAATAGCACAATTTGAAAGTCCTGAACAAAAAGAAATAAAATTATTACACTATTATTAATTTGTTATTATTACATTATTATAATTATTATGTATTTGAAATTAGTTACTATTTCCTGCCAAATCCTGTCTCTCCAGGTTCAACAAATGCAAATCTCAGTTTCTTATATATTAAAACAAAATTACCAATCAAGCATAGATGGCATCACTACTTTAGTAACTATTTCAGTAATTCTATCACACAAGAATATTATTTCATATATTCTGTTGATGACTACCTATATTCATATAAAAAAACAAAGTTCAGAAAATGAAAGGTTTGCAGGGTGCAGAAGGGAAAAATAGAAAAATGGTTGCAGTGTAGATTGTAGAAGGGATTTGAATTGACCTCATTAATGCGGTGCAAAAGGGAAAAAGAACATGGCTCAGGATTGTTAGGTACATGATTTTGCACCTATTATTAGAAAGAGAAAAGAAAAGAAAAAACAATAAATGTAAATCACAGAATTGGAGAAAACCTAATCCATTGAAAAGAAAGGGATAAAAAAACACTTAAAAATTTTACTCAAGTTAAAATGTATTACTTACTATGTGACAGTTCAACACGATGCTCAAGCTAGAGTATTCTCCTTGTAAGTGTTAATACTTGACATGAAGTGCATAAAACGACATCTCATTTACGATATTGACACATGACACATTTTGGTTACTATCACCATGGAACTTAGTCCAAGTATTATTATCATAGGAAAACCTGTTGAAAGATTCCAACCAGTTTCAAAGTTCAAACAGATAGACTGACCTTGGGAAGGTTAAGGATGTTGACATGTAGCCAAGATTTTTATTAAAAAGTATTTAAAAAATACAACAAAGAATAATAACAATAGAAATAGAAAAGTGTATGTACATACACTTCAATCAAAGAATATATTAATTTTACTAAATATATTAGCATTAATGAATAACAATTTTGTGAAAATAAATTATGAGGTGCATTAGCAATAGTCCTCAAAGTTGCAAAACACTTTTCAGATTTCTTTATTTAGCGTTATTAGGCAAATAAACAGTAATCTTGGCGGAACAGGATTCATGTAGCCGACCCCAAATAGTTGGGATAAGGCTGTTTGTTGTTGTTGTTGTAGGCAAATAAACAGTAATCTGTAAGAATTTCTATAAATAGAAAAAATTGGAAGAATCTAAGTAAAACGGATGTTAAAATTAAGTAAGTTAAATATGGCAGGACCAATATTAAGGCTGTTGTTGTTGTAATAAATATGGTAGGACCAATGTAGATCAAGTGTGCAAACTGTTGATAATAATTTCAAAAGATTCCAATTGTGAAATCAAACCTTGTTCGTAGCGAATTCTATCCATATCTGGCAAGGTTTTCTTCAACATCAATTATTAGACTAGATAAAGGCACTTTGGAAACTATAGGAGGGCATGTCCTAGTCATCTATAAATAGTATAATGTTGTAACAATTATAAGGAGACTGAATGGGTTGAATAGAGACGACCATTGGGTCAATCCAGCAGGTTTTCCTAATATGCTGAATCTGTTATGTCATATCAGGAAGTATCCAATTTATGAAACAAAAAAAAAAGTTTTTTATATAAATAACAAAAAGAAAGTTTTAGAGTATCCAGGTGACACCAGTAAATGCATTTGGTCACATTTACGCTAACTAATTCTACATTTTTTTCTGATAACGACCACTTTGATAACTTCTAGTTATTTTTGTTTTGTCGTTATAGTAATGGAATTAATTAAAGGTACAGAAGTGTCTTTAGATTATTGGAGTTGGTTTCCTCAAACGATTCAGTACATTTCCAACACTACGCATCTGTCACGTGTCCAAGTGACACTGCCAAAACCATGAGATTCCTCGAACCACAACATTCTAACTGCAATAATGCAGGCAATCCTCTTTTTGGTTACGACAACATAATCCAAACACATCAATGGTCGGATATATGACGTCTGAAACCTCTAATAACCTTTAAAGTAATAATAAATTATGCTTCCTCTTAACAATTTTGACATGTACAATAGCGATTCTCCGACGTGCATGTCCAACAGGACAATGGTTTTCAAAGAATGGATTGCCTTCTTCATGCATATTATCAGAGTACAGGCAGTAGTAGTAATCGTTCGGATAAAGTACAGGATGATCCAATTACAAGAAAGGATAGTTGCTGTTAAATCAACATAACAAGGAAGCAAGAAGCCGAATTAATGTCTAAATGGAAGCAACCCCAGACTTGCATGTATCATAATCAAGTCTGTAGATGTTAAATGGAAGCAACCTCATACCTGCATGTATCATAATCAAGTCTTTACATGTTAGATGGAAGCAACCTCAGAATTGCATGTATCATAATCAAGTCTTTACATGTTAGATGGAAGCAAACTCAGACTTGCTTGTATCATAATCAAGTCTGTACATGTTAAATGGAAGCAACCTCAGACTTGCATGTATCATAATCAAGTCTTTACATGTTAGATGGAAGCAACCTCAGAGTTGCATGTATCATAATCAAGTCTTTACATGTTAGATGGAAGCAACCTCAGACTTGCATGTATCATAATCGAGTCTGTACATGTTAGATGGAAGCAAATTCAGACTTGCATGTATCATAATCAAGTCTGTGCATGTTAAATAGAAGCAGCCTCAAACTTGCATGTATCATAAATTCATAATCAAGTAAAATTATTTATATACATGGTATGATACTTACTATTTCTGTCAATCCTTCTCTTTTATTAAAGTACATAAATTTCAAGCTATACTCAATAAATCACGACTACAGCACTCATAAAATTGAGATCCATACCATAATTCAGCTATAAGAGGAGAATACAAAATTTACAAGGGTTTATTTAAAGAGCATATTTGATAAAGCATAAATAATGACTGTCAAGCAAACCAGAATTTATTACTAAATAAAGATGAGATTGAACAGAACATAAAGTAGAGGTAAACCAAAATCACTAACAACGAAACGAGCTCAAAATTTGGCCAAGGGCAGAGGAAGAAAAAAATTACCTAAGTCCCCCACCAGTGACAGGGGCATTATCAACTTGGGTTCCACTCATAGAGAATACTGAATTCAGATAGCCCATGATCTTCCAAGATACATTACTTACCTATCTTTAACCATAAAACAAACAGAATTCAAAGAAAAATAAGAATAAATATAAAAACTAAAACAAGTCTATTCGTGCAAGCGATTGAAAGCCAGAGATCTCGTTAATTGCCGCATCACCTCTACTTACGATACTTTAGACCTAAACTGAAACTCCAAATTTTAAAACATAAAACAAAACAAAAACCGATGCGTACAGATCAATAACCAAAATTCAAAATTTGGAAGCTAAAATTCAAAAAAAAAAAAAAAAAAAACTGCAAATGAATTTGATCATTTTAAACCTAATTAAATCCAAAAACTATGATACCAAAACAAACCACAAAAACTAAAAATCCAGGAGAAATCAATGTAGGTGCAAGCAATATTGAGAGAAGAAACGGATCAAATAACGATAATTCGAGACAGAAGAAATCAATAGATACACAGAAACATGTACAGGGATAGAAACCCTACCTGAAAGAGAGACGATCGAAGGAGAAATGCCATGAGAGGTGAGAGAGGGGGGAGTTAAAGGCGCTTAAAGGAGAAAACGACGAAACGAGAGAGGATTGAAGAAAACCAGAGCGGTTTCGTTGCTGTTTTTGGTTTGGTTTGTTGGGCAATGCAAGCGTTATGAACGAACAAAGGAAGAGGAAGAAAAAGATAAAAAAGAAAATCAGAAAAATAAATAATAGAAATAAAAAGGAAAAATTCAGACAATCTTTTATTTTATTTTATTTTAAAAGCTTTGAAGAGAAAGCCAGTGACATACCCACCCCAAAACAGGGGCCGAAATACATTACGTGTCCCCGAGGGGTGAGGCAGGTTTGGAAGAGACTCGGTCAGAGCCAAAGATGCGTAACTGAAAGGTCAGTCTCTTCTATTTCTACCCTACACGTGGCTCTCATGCGTTGTTGGTGTGGGACCCAGCTTCTAAACAGCAGTCCTAGTGTCCTAACCCTAGCAAGTTTCTTTGACCTTTCGATTGAACCCATCCTCACCGATGAATCTGTTGACCGTTCATCATGTTAAAGATCGTGGATTGTTAGAAGGGTGAGTCATGAGTTTGATGTGTCGGTTGGGTTACGTCGGACCCATAAATTGGGTTACGTCTCCCTTTGCTTTTGCTCTAGTGGTCCAGTAGTTGTGGTAGGGATGCAAAATGAGCGCGGATTCAATGTTGATATTAGCATATCTGTATTTGATTCATTTATAATCGGATATTTTTTAAACGAACAGATATTTAATCGAATTAGATACATATAGGTTTATATTCATATCCGTTAAGTTAGTCAGATATTGGATACGTATTCGATTAAACAAATTCATTTCACGGAATATATCTGAATATATGTCAGTCGAATATTGTTAGTGGTTGTGGCATCTCCTCTCAATCCCTCCTTGTGGTCACCAAAGCTCATATCTATTGTTTGGAAGTCACTCCCCCTTCATTTCAATGTGGCTGTGCATCTCCTCTTAATTCTTTCTGGCCTTGATAAGTGGTCACTGATGCATAGGATTTGGTAAGACAGCTTAGAAAGTGGCTAAAGTTGGAATGACATCAGGGCGAAAACATCAGTGCTAAAAGGTGAAAAACATCTCGCAAAAAAATGTATTTCACTTTTTTTGTGCTGATGTGTCACCCTAATGTCATTCCAACTTTAGCCACTCTCTAAGTTCTCGTACCTAATCCGGTCTTGGTCACAAAAGTCTAGTAGGGGTTCATGAAAAATATTGTTGGGGTGAAAGTGTCAAAACACTATGTGATTTGAGTACATGTATTAATACTTATACCCCAATAAATGTCACCTGTAAACCCACCCTCAATGTTTGGTGCCCCCTTCCAAAGTGCCCCTAGCAAGTGATTTACACCTTCTCCCAAAAAGTATAAATCACTTTTCAAAGTGATGTGTCCTTCCTCCATGCAAGAGGGAGCAGGTGAAGGGCACTTTAGGAGGGGACACCAAACCCAGATGGCTTCTACTACAAAGGATCACGATCTGAGTAGGGCATATCACTAAAAAATATTATTGTTATAGTGGGAAGATCTGTTTCATTTCTTCCTCCCTGTTTTGTGATTTAGTTGTGGCTTTCCTTTTATAGTATCGACTTCCATGCTCTTATATAGATTGGGCAGATGAACAATGCAGATTTGGGAATTAAATAGAAGTTTTGTTTGGTTATACCAGATTAGTAGATTATAATACTCTTTTGATCTTGTCGGTTTTAAGTATGGTATTTTGATGGATTTCATGTAATTTGTTGGGTGCATTAGTGTTCCCTGTGACTGCTGGAACTTGTATTAAACAAGTGGTGCATATTCTTATCCTTTGTTGGGAAAACATGTGAAATAAAATGAGTTTATCTTGGTGCTCTATCGCATTTGATCATGTAACTCAGCTTTCAAAATGAAATCATCGTGAGTCATTATTGGGATAGGAATAGGGTCATTTCAGAATTCCAAATAAATTAAAGGCCTGTTTGGGAGCCACATGTAATGTAATCATTTCATTTCAAATTTCCAAGGTATTTGTTGCCATAAAGTGACGGTTCAAAATGAACTCATTCAGATTTATACTGATTTGTTAGCTAAAAGTATAAATGAAGTCATCTTAGGTTTTTTATAGAATGAAATGGTGTATGTCATCAAGTATAAATCTGAATGAGTTCATTTTGAACCAACACCTTGTGGCTACAAATGCTTATGAAATTTGAAATGAAATTATTACATTACGGGTGGCTGCCAAACACGGCCTAACTCATTTCTAAGTTTCGTGTGATGTCTCCATTTTAGGTGATTTGGTCAGGGTTAAAGGGGCAGAAAAAGAATCTTGAGTTCATTGTACTGGAAAGAATTCAAGAAAATGGGTACTACCTGCGATATCAGATTTTGAGGAAATGAGATGGGTTATTTCAAGGGTTAAGTACCCAAAAAAGCTAATGGGAGGAGTTTTGGTTTCTGCTGATCAATCAGAAAGATGGATTCAATTGGCACAACAACAAAAAAATCCCAAATATACCATGTGGTGGACTTTAGGTGCAAAACCCGAATAATTTATTTATTATTATTTTTTTTTTTTGGTAAAGAGCAAAAGCTCAAATTCATTTGATCAAGAAGATAGTTGATTACAAGATTCAGAATCAATAATAATAGTTAATTTGCCGGATACATGAGAATTGGTCCATTGTTGTGATATATGATCCCTTGCCACGATAGCTGTCATACAATGAACTCCTTTATAACAGGTCCGAACAACGTATGGAATTTGAATATGCCTATAACTCTTCAATAATATTTGACAATTTTGGATTATTGTCTTGATACACCATGGGGGAGAGCTTCTGTCTTTTGAAGGAGATTGACCATTGGGAAACAATTTCCCTCTATTATGATTTGATGATTCAGAAATCTCTAGCCAATTGGATCCCAATAAAGAAACTTCAAGCTTCAATTCCTTTTGCATTACAACCTTATGGAGTTTGGATAGTCCACCAGGAAATTCTCCCTTATAATCCTGAATAATGGTTGCAGCTATTCTTGTTTGGCATGTAGATCCATCAACATTTACATTTAACATACCATTTGGAGGAGGCCTCCACTAATCATTAAACCCGGCATTATCCCCAACATTGATGAATGAGGCTTCCATTTTTGTCCCCTTCACATTGCCTCCTTGATATTCATTAATCACTTTTTGAGCATTGGAAATTCTAAAAACAGATAATTGTTTCATGCCTTCCAAGTTTGCAAAAGAATAGCAATCCCTAATCTTAAATATTGTATATTCAGGTAAATCTAACTCCACTCTTTAAGCCACTCTTTGAAGCCTCTTGAGTTGTTCTTTGATGAATGGAGGTCAGAACCATACTACCTGTCCAAAATCACAATGTAAGAATATTTAGATGATCTATAGTCTTTGAGTGGGTACCTCATATCGAACAAGCTATGCCCAATCCAACAATGAATTTTGATAAATATGCTCTCAATGGTAAGGCATCTTGTAAACATTTTCATATGAATAGTATGATCCGAGGAGGAAGATTTGTAATTTTCCAAAGAACTTTCATCATGTCCTGTATTTCAGTATTGAAAACATGGGAAGACGAGGGTCTGAGTTTTTGAATTTGGCTATAAACTAATTTTGTACTAGATTTTCTTGAAGTGGTCAAAATCCATATTAGAGAATCTTCCTCCTATCTTTCTTCCTCATTCAAATTAATGTGAAAAATTGCTTCTGCAACTTAATGTTGAAAGAGTTCTTGAATAAGATCAGTCCTTGAAGATCTAGTTACAAGTCCAATTAACTTATAATTTATTTATTTTTGCGTGAGGAACCTGTCAAATTCTCTCCTGCCCCAAAAGATACCATAGTTGGGATCCATGGATCCAGCCAAATATTGTTATTATTGTCATTTTCCACTGACCAACAAATACATGCTTGTAGAAATAGTTTGCATTTCAAAATACCACTTCAAGTACAAGAGGCGGATGGAGACCTTTTGTAATTCTAAAAGTTCATGTAGCAAGTATTTAGCCTAGAGTAGACAAACTCATATGGAATTTGGATTTTGTAGAAATCTCTATCCAATTTTGGTGACCATGGATCGATTAATTGCTTCCATCTCCCTTATGCCAAGCCCACCTTTGAGAGTGTTTGTTTGAAAATGCTTCCAAGATTTTAAAATATAAGTGATTTATGCCTTCATAAAATCCCCACCAAAAATCTCTTTAGGTCCCATTAGTCTATTTACAAACAACTTTTGGAAAGAAAAAAAAAGGGTTACCCTAGAACATATGAGGATGGATGAGAGAACAACTTTAATTAGAAAAGTACACCCTGCATCTGATAACAGCTTTGACTTCCACCATTTAAGTTTCGGATTGGATTTTTCAATCAAAAATTCATAAGATGCTTTCCTTGAATGATTTAGCAACAAACAGCACCCCAAGTATTTCTCCTATTTTGTCATAATATGCACTCAAAGAAAATCTGCGAGGAGATATTGTCATGGACTACCAATGTTTTTACTAAACTGTACTATAGATTTTTCAAAGTTCACCATCTGGCTTGACCATTTTTCATGAGTTGCTAGGATCTGCTTAATAGTCACAAGCATCTACATTGTATGTTTCTAAAAGAGAAACAAATTGTCATCAAACATAAGATGCGTGATGGCTGGAGCATACCTGTTGATTCTAACCCCCTGATAAAGACGAGTCTCCTCCATGTTGGATATAATCTTCAAGAGCATCTCTAAACATAATTAATATAAGCAAAAATAGAGAAAGAGGACATTCTTGTAGGATTCCTTGTGAGGATTGAATGAATCCCCCCAGGTTCCAATTGAGTTGAATAGAGAATGTGGTAGATTGGATATCAGGCGTAATCAAATCATGGATATCATCATTAAACCCAAAACTTTTAAAGGCCGAGCTTATGAAATGCCATTCAAGTCTATCATGTGCCGTGAACATATCCGATTTGAGAGCAAAAGCACTACTTCTACCCTCATTTTATTCATTGAGCGGAAAAGCTCATGAACCACAATTAAATCATTTATAGTATGCCTATCAAGTGCAAATGCACTTTGTAAGTGCTACGACTTTTACAATGCTCCCAAGTGTAGGATGTCGCAAAGTGATATTTACTCAGTGAGTTTGAGGTTGATCCACAGGGAAGGGTGATCTTTAGAAAATATTAATGGTGGAAGAAAAATGAAGAGAATTGATTATGAGGTTTTTATCTGTTTAATCCAAAAAAAAAAAGATTTTGTTGAAAATACTATTTTGTAAACACTAAGTTTAAGAGGTCCGTCCACAACAAATCTATGGTACTTGTCAATAATTCAAATTTATAACTCGATTGAAATACATACGAAGGATGATTCCAATCAGATGATTAACAAATTATTTTCTTAAAAGAAATTCTCAAAAGATTGATTCATAAAATTGATTTTGATGCATGGCAAAACTAATGATTTGATCCATAGGGAATTCTAAGCATTCACCGTATCCAGAGTTAATGATGAATCAAAGAATTATAAAGAACAAATATTTTTCTAAATAATAAAGTTAATCAAGGATTCTTTTCCTAATGAACAACTTTTTGTTGTTTCTACTTTACCTTGGTATGTTGATATTGTTAATTTTCTTGTTATAGGAAAAACTGCATCTCATGGGAGTGCAAAGGATAAGAAACGGTTCTTTGTTGAGATATGTAGTTTCTTTTATGATGATCCATATTTGTTTAAGTGTTGCCCTGACTAATCAAAAGTAAGTCTAGACAGATGATCTGCCACCACATTTTATATCCCCTTGTTATCTCTAATAGTGATATTGAATTATTAGAGTAGTAGGATCCACCCAATCAATCATGGCTTATCATCCTTCCTGGTAAGAAGATACTTCAAGGCTGCATGATCAGTGAGACCAACAATAGGGGAACCAACAATATAGGCACAAAATTTATCAAGGGAAAATAATACTGCAAGCAATTCCTTTTCAGTTGTGAAGTAATTCATTTGTACACCATTCAAAGTTTTACTTGCATAGTAAATAACATAAGGTTTATTATCCTTATGTTGTCCTAAAACATCCCCAATTGCATAGTCACTTGCATCACACATTATTTCAAGAATCTCTAAATAAAAGCCTTCACAGATACAGATTGCGTTGGTTATATAGATTACAAGAGATCTATATCACAATATTGTATATTTGTGAGAGATAATGTCACTACGTGGCAAAGCAAGAAAGCTACTTATAGCATGATTGAATAAGGAAGCAGAGTTCGTGCCATGGAAAATGGAATTTATGAGCTTCTTAGGATTTGAGGCCTCTATAAAGAGTTGGCAATTAGCTCTCAATGTCTTCTGAGCTTGTATTGTGACAATAAAGTTGTGACCAACATTGCTCACGATTCAACATGATAATACCTAATACATTGAAGTTGGCATGCACTTTATCAATGAAAAGTCATAGAATAAACAAATTTATATCCCTTCATGAAGACTGGAGACCAGTTGACCAACTTGTTCACTAAAGGTCTATGTAGTTCTAGTTCAATAAGAATGTTGGTAAGCTTGGTATGCATTATATCTACATGCCACCTTGAGGGGGAGTGTTGCAGTGTATGGGTGTATGAGATAACACATGTAAGTGAACATATGTTTGGTATTGTCTAAGGGAATAATTATAAATCATTTCCATGTATTGTTGTATTGCATCCCTCTTTTATAATATATGAAAGTATGTGATAGTTCCATACAACTCTCCATACATATTCCACTAAAATACTCGTTCTTCTTCTTTTTCTCCACCAAACCCTAGCCTACTACACCACCTATTTGCACTTTCCACTCTTCCCAATTGCAAAATACACACTATACAAGAGCTTGATACTCCATGCACTTTGTTTTAGCTCCTCAAGGTGGCATGTAGATATAAACCATCCCACTTCTCTCTCTCCATCAACACCAAATCTCCATGTGTAATTTCTACAGTTACACCTACATTTGAATACTTGCAACATATGGAGTTCAATGACCTAGTTATATTATATTCCTTTGTTTATTTCAGATATACACCATACCACATAAAGTCCAATCCATCAAACGTCTTAATCTCCACCCTCTTAACATATGCAACATCACATGTGGACTCATTAACCAAGGAAACAACACGTGTCTTTTCGTGGACTATATCAAGATATTCTTTTGTGGAAGCATAAATGAATAAGGCATCTTGAATTTCACATCCAATCATTATGAGAAGAAGTGCACATTGAACATGCCAAACTTTTAGTGTTGATTTGATTTGGATATTCAAACATCCAATCATGTTTATTTGATAGATGATGTTTGATGTAGGGAGTACTCCAGTTTTGGTAAAAAATGTTAATTATATTCTTTCTTTTTAAGGAAAGAAATACCTTTGATACGACTATGCAAAACAATGAAGTAAAATACCAACATAACTTGGAATGGATATATTTTATTTATTCAAAAATAAATAAATAAATATTACATTGTTTAGTTTTGTTTTAGAGAAAATCATACTTATAAGACATGCCATTTATGGCTTATTGACCTTATTGTCGAATACATCATTCTCTCTTGAAAGCTTGAGAAATCTTCTCCTTGATACTCTCAGACTTGTAGAATTTGCTTTCCAAATTAAAGATTTTTTTTATAATAGATAGATCCTTCGTATAGAGCGTTCCTTTTTATAAATAAGGAATTTCGAGTTTGATTTAGACTCCTTACCTATATGGAAAACTGCTTTTGTTTTTATCGTTGAATCCGCACTTCCATTGGAAATAAGTTTGATAAGCTTCTTGGTCAACAATGACTTCTCATAATAAATTCTATTGTAAGGTAATATTTGTCATGAATAGATGCATGTAATATTGAACCATTGTTGATATATGCCTGGCCCACAAGTTACGAGATATATTCAAAGTGTGCAACTTCATATTTATTTGCAAAATTAGTACAATTTGTCTCAGATTATAAGTTTTTATGTCTATAGGAACATATTAGGTATTGTTCATAAATTGATATCTTTGGGCAACAAACACTTGTGCTCTTGTGATCTTCAACATCATCAACCCAATCAACATCTAAGTACCCTGCAATCTCAAATGTGGAGTCAAATGGGTGCCACAACCCAAAATATGTTATCCTATGGACATAGTGGATGATCCACTCAGATTATTTGAGATGTGATTGTGACACCCCACACATATTTATACTATACACGCACAATGAAAATAATTTTGTACACACTTAGAACCATTTAAATACACATAAACTAATTTGTAAATTAACATAATTTTAAAAATATACTAATAAAAATGTAAGATGAATTAATGATCAAACTTCATGGAAGTGGAAATCTCTTGAAGTGTAAAGTCCAACAAAACAAATAGAAAGCGAATCGGATCCCAAACGAAGAAGATATTGGTGTTTTAATGAGAAGGGGTCAACAATGTTTTGCGAATTATGAATAGTGTCCTCGTGAATGATGAACAATGTTTTGTGATGAATAATGTTTTCGCTACAATGTCTTATGAAGAATATTGTTTTCGTTACAATGTTTTTGCTACAGTGTCTCGCGAAGAACAGTGTTTTCGCTACACTGTCTCACGAATAGCAGTGTTTTCACTATAGTGTCTCGTGAATAACAATATTTTTGCTATAGTGTTTTTGTGATCAACAGTATTTTCACAAAATAGAGAGAGAAAGAGAGAGAGAGAGAGAGAGAGAGAGAGAGAGAGAGAGATTAAATCATGAGGGAATTTCCATAGGTCTATAAATTACATATGTTTCTATCTAAAGAGACTTAGAAACCAAAAAAAAAAAAAGGAAGAAAAAAGAAAAGAAAATGTCAGGTTTTGGCAAAGGTCTAGGACTTTTATGAATAACGAAAGCTTAGGAATGTTTTACACATTAAGAGGTTAAATAACATTAAACTATTGTTTTGTTTTGAATTTCTAGATTTTTAGATCTATACAACTCCACTTTTGAAGAGATTAACAATTGTTAACGTCTAATTTTTAATAGTTGTCCATTGGTTTTAGTTTTGTCTAAAGCTTTAAAACAAGGTTTTGAAAGAGATAAAATAGTTTGACAAAAATATGGCATAAAAGCAATTTGTCTTCAATTCTACAGGATTTTAATGTGCTGAATAATTCATTTTGTATTATTAATAAATGTATAATTACGTTTTTAATGGAAAAAACAAAAGTTTTAAAAACTGGTTTATTCCTAAATTTGTAAAAGTCATTCTATTAATTGTTTTTGTTCTTTTAAAAAAATTTAGAGGCATTTATTTAATGATTTGTAAGAAAACCTACAGTTTTGATTTTTCGTTCTATTTTTATTTGTAAAATAAGAGTGTTGATTTTACATCCTATTGTTCATAAATTCTCAAGAGTATTGTTTTGGATAGATTTGTATTGTTCTGTAAAATATGTTTCATATATTGTGTTTAAAAGGATCAAACATGTTCTTGTATGTTATTTTGATTTAGTTAATGTATAAAACTGTTCTATATTGTTCATGTGATTTATATGTTTTGATTGAAGCTGCAAGATAATGATATGTACTATTAGAAAGTCACATTGTCCATCAAGGAAAATTATTGATGGAACCCTTTTCACCTGAGTATAATCGGTGTGAACTGTTATGGATCCTTACTACTTACCACATAGGAGGTAGTAGCAACCCTTATCACCTGAGTATAATTGGTGCAAATTAGACCCTTTTCACCTGGGTATAAATGGTGTAAATTGTTATATGTCGTAACTTGATAGGAAATATATGTTATGTTATGTATTGTATTAGCTATGATACGAAATATGATCTGATCAATTTCGTTCTGTAAATGTAAACATATATTTTATCACTGATTTCTATTATATACATGGAATTGTAATTTTTTTATTAAATATTTAGTAATGTATAAGATTGATTTATGAATTGTTATACATATTGAATTGTAAATAAAAAAGTATTCTTTTAGTTTCTGAAATTGTGCTAAGACTTGATCCACTATTTCCATAGTTTACTATTTTCTTGCTAAGTATGCCAAACTTACCCCAATCTAACACCACATATGATGGTAAGATCGCAGAGTAGTGGTTCCAGATAGAGCTAGAGATTGAACATATGTTTATTTTAGTTTTTATTAGTTAGAGACTTTATTTATTTCAGTTTAGTTATTGTAGTTTAAATTTCAGGGGATATAATAAGTTTAAGGATTTTAATATTTGATTTTAGTTGATAGATTTGATTGTTTTAGATTATTTATTTCATTTCAATCAGAATGTTAGATGATGTTTATGGGTATTTACAAGATGATGGTGCATGAATTATTAAATTTTATACAGGTCAAACTTATGAAAAAATGTAATGAATGGTTATGTGATGTTTATTGGAAAAAAATGATTCATGTATTATTCCGCTACATAAAAATGAAATGAATGAATGGAAAAGAAAAGTAAAAAAAATATGTTGGTTTTGAAAAATAAGTGACATGTGTTAATGTCATGTGCCGAAATTCATGGCCTTACTGGTGTGGGTTTTGGGGTGCGACAGTGACTCTTTTAGAGTAGCTTGATACCTTGTACATGCACCTACACTAAAGAGATATCTAGTTTGCTCGCAGTCAAGTAGAACAAGCTCCTAATGATACTTCAGTAGTAGGTAGAGTCAACCTTAGCTCCATCAAGATCTTTTGTGATCTTATAACTTGTGCTAATGGGGGTGTTTGTTGGTTTGAATTATTGCAATCCAAACTTAGTCCCAAGGTCTTTAGCAGACTTGGTCTAGCTCAATAAAATATCATCATTAGTGTGCTTCATTTGAAGACCAATGAAGAACCTAAGTTTTCCTTTCATATTCATCTCAAATTCAAACTTTAAAATTTGGGTAAAATCATAGGACATTTCATCATTGGTAGACCCAAATATGATGTCATCTACATAGATTTGTACAATGAGTATATTACCACTTTACTTCTTGATAAAAAGTATCATATTTATACTTCCTCTATCAAAATGTTGATCAAGAAGGAATCCGATGAACCTCTTATACCAAGCTCTTGAAGTTTGTTCGTGGCAATATAGTGTCTTCTCAAAATGATATACTTAGTTTGCCAATTGAAGATCCACAAATCCTTTCGATCGCTTTACATATACCTCTTCTTGGAGTATTCCATTTAAGAATGCACTATTAACATTCATTTGATATAATTTAAATTTTAAATAGAATGCAATGAACAAAATAATCCTTATGGACTCCAATATAGAAACAGGGGTAAATGTCTCCTCAAAATCAATGCCCTCAATTTGAGCATACCCCTTTGTTACTAATATTGCCTTGTTTCGAATCACTATACTATGATCATTATGTTTGTTCTTGAATATCCATATAGTACCAATGACATTCTTGTTAGAGGGTCTTTCAGTTGAGAACCATACATCATTCCTTTCAAACTGATTTAGTTCATCTTGCATGGTCGTGATTCAATCCAGATCATTCAGACCCTTTTTCATTCTTTTGGGCTATATCTTGGATGTGAAGCAAAAAT
>JAOXJP010055936.1:5461-15836 GCA_025762735.1 Platanus orientalis | reverse complement strand
ACTCTACCAAATTGATATATTATGTGCAAAATGAGATGTATCATAACATATAAAAAATTAGACTAAAAAATCCTCATTTCATGTAATTTTTTTTATTTTTCTTTAATTTTTTGAATTTTTTGAAAATAAAAATAATTTTTTTTCCATGAATGTGTAGATCTAAAATAAATGTATAACATATAAAAAATTCACAAGTAATAGAGAAAAAGAGAGACTTTACCGAAGCTTTTGTCGAAATTTGGGGTTTCAAGTTCAATCCTTCGATTCGGCTCAAATCTCCTTTTTCAAACAAAATAGACTCAAATGAAGTCTTACATTTAGTCTCTAGAAAGTAAGTGAAGTAAGAAATTGCAAAAAAAAAAAAAAAACGAATTTTAAGGGTTTTCTATGAGCTACGATACGGGGGGTACCATTTGTGAGTATCGCATGCTTGAAGGCCATTTTAAACAAAAATGCACTGTTTTGATCAATTTATTGCGAGATGGAAGCGTATCGCACGATACGTATTGCGATAAGCTGTCTAACTCTTGAAATTTTGCAGTTTATACACGTTTCGTATCGTAGAGCTGCGGTACCGATACGTCTTGCGCGATACGCTTCGTATCACGCGAGATTTTGAACCATGCTCTACGTACACAAATTTTTGCGAGAAAAGAATGGATAAAGTTATGTTGGCTGGGAACTAACACAACTCTTCTCAAGGAGTTGCATATTCTAAGATGACTCCTCATTTTAGGTGTGGTTAATCATGACTACTCCTACGTTTATACATTTCTCACCTAGGCATGATTGAACACATATGTCTTCTCCTTTCCGTTATACTGAGTAACTAGTAGGATTGGCCAAATCACTACATATTCCTTCAGATAACGTGATCTACTATCGCTAGTAAATCATCGTCAGTGTTAAACCGACCATGTCAAGTACACGCACAAACATTGTGAGACTGAATGTACTCTTTGACGACTTTAATTGATTAAAACTGACATCGTACTAGTGTCACTGAGGCTAAGGTCTCACACTCAATATCACAAACGACGACTTCAGCCCACATTCCTATTTTAGATTGTAAATTGTGACAAAGTAAAAGTACTCCCTATGCTCCCACATTCGTATGGAGTAAGGTCTTCCTTTTATCAAATACTCCCTATGCTGTAATTCAAGAGCAAGGCCTTCCCTGACCTCGACAATGCCGACTTACTTGGCACCACCACTTAGTGACTATACTACACGTTCTAGACCCCTATTCAGAGCTATCTCATAAAGTCGGCTTTTGAGTTTTGAATATCCAATATACATTCTTATACTAATTTGAAGTGATCATGCATTCACTGTTTTTCTTAGGTGTCCTTGAAATCCTTCCAATAATGCCTCCCATATAGCCTCTAACTCATTAGTGTCATTTAGGCTAATCATACCCATTTTGGCTATATGCTCTTTGAATCTCTCCAGAGACAATTCCTTGGTCATCGGACCAGCTACCATCTCTTTAGAGGTAACACAGTTGACTTTAACTTCACTTCCTTCCACTAGATCTATTATATAGTGATAATCTACATCAATGTGCTTTGCCTTCGAGTTATTAAATCTAGTTTCTATTATAGAGAGTAGATTTGTTATCATAAAATACATTGATTGCCCCGTTTGTCAAATCTAGTTTCAAATTTATTATAAAACGCCCAATCCAAACAACATATGTTGTTTCTACACTGTATGCAATAAATTCAAACTCCATGGTATATATAGCGACACAAGTTTGTTTCTTGTTGGACCAAGAAACTACTCCCCCAGAGAGGAACACATGACCACTAGTTGACTTCTTTTCATTTGGATCACATGTAAAATCTATATCAGAGAACCCAACAATGTCCAGTTTGCTAGTTCCAAAACCTATCTTATAATTCTTGGTTCCTTTCAAGTATCTTATTATCCTCTTAACTACTTGTCAATGTGTTTCTCCTAGATTTAATTGAAATCAACTTATTAATCCAACTTCATAACAAATATCAAGTCTGTATAGATTAGTGGATACATCAAATTGCCTACAGCTTAGGCATATGGTACTTTACCTATTTTGTCATTTTTCTGATCATTTTGGTGGACACATTGATTTATCTAGTTTCTATCATTTGATAGTAGGTGTAGTAATAGGTTTACACCCTTCCATTCCAAATCTCTTAAGGATCTTCTTAAGATACCTTTCTTGATCTAGATTTAACATCTTTGAGCCTCAATCTCTAGATATCTTAATACCTAATTTATAAGATACTTCACTCATGTCTTTCATCTCAAACCGAGAACCCAAATATCATTTCCAAATCATTTTAGGCCGACAATATATCATCCACATACAATGATAATATTGTTATCTTAGCATCTTCCTTCCACACATATACACAGTGGTTAAACCTATTCATTTCATATTCTAATTCTAGAATAGCCTTGTGAAAGATCAAATACCATTGTCTCGATGATTGTTTAAGTCTATACAAGGACTTCTTTAATCGATATACTTTATCATCTTGTCTTTGAATTTTAAAGCCTTCTGGTTGTTACATATAAATGTTTTCCTTTAATTCTCCATTAAGGAATGCCGTTTTTACATCTATCTTGTACAATTTCAAATCCATATATACAACTATAGCCATTAAAATTCTAATTAACTTAGCTACTAGTGAATATGTGTTTTCAAAGTCTATCCCAGGTTGTTGGGTAAAACCTTTTACTACCAACCTAGCCTTGTACTTATCGAGTGTATTGTCAGCTTTGTACTTCTTAATTTCCATACATTATTCTTTTCAATAGAGGATATCTCATCTTTTATAACTTCTGGCCATTCATTTGAGTCCTCTAGACTCATTGCTTCTTCATATGTCTTAGGATCATCCATGGTGTCATCTTCTTCTATATAATTATCTTCATCTACCATTAAACTATAATGTTAATGAAATAGGGAAGAAGGTTCTCTAGACCTTTTCCTCCCACAAATCATAAAATGTTCTTTTGGTTCAATTAGTACAATAGTGCTTTCATCAATAGGTTCATTATGGTATATGTCTTTTATAGTCTCCTAACACTCATGCTCATCTATCAATAATATTTTCTTAAGATCACTAATGGGCATAACCTCTTCTATGAATGTAGCATCTCTTCTTTCAATAAGCCATCTTTCCTTATGATAGAATCTGTAACTAGATCCATTGTTGGGGTAACCAATGAATCTGCATTCATAAGTTTGGCTACTTAACTTATCTCTAAGAGGCTTTGGTATTAGAACATGAGCTTTACATCCCTAGATTCTCAAAATTGATTGATCTGGCTTCTACCAGTCCAAAGTTCATAAGGGGTTAGTAACTTACTCTTTGTAGTCACTCTATTTAATATATAGGTAGTTGAGCTTAAAATTTTCCCTCAAAATACTAAAGGGAGTCATGAATTAGCCAACATTGACCTTGTCATATCCATCAAGGTCTTGTTTCTTATTTCTACAACTCTATTTTGTTTTTGGTGTATCAGGCATAATATTCAAGTTCCTTGTTCCATTTTCCTTGCATAAATTGTCCAAATCCTTAAGGGTATATTCTCTACCCCTATCATTATTTAAGACTTTTATTGTTCTACCTAATTGGGTTTTTACCTCTTTAAATTTCTTGAACTTATCCAAGGCTTTCGACTTGTGTTGTAGGAGGTATATACATCCATATCTCTAATAATCATCTATAAATGTAATAAAATATTTCATTCATCTATGTGTTTTGATTCTTAAGGGACCACAAATATTTGAGTGTATTATTTCTAATACCTAAGATGATTTCCAATGTTCAACAAATGGTTTCTAGTCATTTTGTCTTTAGTTATATGTCCCAAGCGAAGGTGCCATATATAAGAATCAATAGAACTAGCGGAAGCATATACATTAGAAGAATTCGACATTTTATTGATCATTATTCAATACATGCCATCAACCCTTTCACCCCTTAGAATCTCATGGCCAAGTTTAGACCTAATCATTACATAACTAGACTTGAACCTTATTTTGTAATCTTTCTGGTCTAATTCAGACACTGAAATGAGATTTAATGCTAGATGCATATAAAACATTAGATAAAATAAAACTTGACTTACCCGACTAAAATTTGAAATTTCCCTATCCAAACATGTCATAATAAGAATTATTACCCATATAAATTCTATGTTTTGCGATTGACATGTCTTAATTGTTTTTAATCTTCATTGCTATTGTGCACAGGCCTTATAATGCTAACCCATATTTTTCAGTGATGGGGAGACAACAATAATCCACAACTCTTGTTTTTATTTGCAATCTTTTTTGGACTATCTTTCCAATCTATATATAATTTGCATGCCCTTGTCACCAGGGTAGTTTTCATGTATCTTCCTAGTACCTTAGCCCTTAGTGTTATTGTTGGAGTACATATATGGTGCTCGGATTTTCACTTCAAATATTTCATGATTTTCTTCAGCTGAATCCTATGACTCCTTTGTGTTCGTGGGTCCTCTTCAATTGAATTGGATGGTGATATTTCAATAATCACTATTTCTGATCATGGATCATGAATTCCTGAAAATATCTTGATCAAACAATAAAAGGAAAATATTCCAATAATTTTTTGGAATTATAGATAATTGTTATTTAAGTAAATAAATAACAAATAATATAATCCATACTGTTTGGCTTTGGATTGAAATTACTAGACCAAACTCTTATATAGAAGAGTTTATATTTGCCGATAAAATAAAATAAAAATAATGCAAACAATAGCTGAAGTTTTGGTAGGGTTAGAATAATCCAATGTCCAATGTCAAATTGAATACTCCAATTGTCCAAGTTGGCAATAATGGATCCCACAAAAGAAAATTTTGAAAAAAACAAAAATCTGCTATGAAGTTTTGGACGTTTGGAATGTCTAAACCCAAGAGAATATTTAAATGCTAGGATCCACAAGATTGTTATCCCCTAAGATAAGGGATATTGGAGAATTCTAATGCAAGTAAACTTCTTTAATGACTTTCCAATAAGGTGCCCAATGATTTCTCCTTCCATAAAAAAGAGTTTCAAAATTTTTGGTAACTCTTGTTGCATAACAATAAGAAGTTCCTTAGATTGGCATCTTATTTATAAGGAAGAAAAAAAAATCTAAAGAGAAATAAAATTTTCTTTAAAAAAAAATATTTATATACTCTCCAACGTGTGGCAAGATAGATGGACCCACACATAAATTACATTCCAACGTTTATGGTAGGAAAGAGAGTCCAAAACATTGGCATATTAAAGGGATAAAATAAAATAATTATCAAGATAAACTACTTATCTATTGGTGATTATTTTCCCCAGCTCTGATACCATTGTCAGTCCCATAAAGACCATCAACCAATAAGATAAGAACAAGAATGGGTTGCCTTATGCCTTTGACAAACTGGTTTAATGGGTTAGATTTGGTCCGGTTTATAAATGAAAAATTTCTAGATAAGGTTATGATGAAGTGTCATGAGACTGGGTATCACTCACACACCTTTGGTCAAGTATATAAAAGGTTAAGATAAGAATAAAAGAAGAGATAAATTAGGAAAGAATTCTTATCTAATTCGATGTGGGATATGGTCATATCCTTCCTCTATTTATACTTATTAAAAGGGTGTGAGGGAAAAGATACACTTTTATCTAGATAGCCCTTGGTATATATGACATCCATAAATGTAGGGTTGTATTGGTTGACAAACCAACACAACTCTATCTTTGGGTACACAAATTTTTATGAGAGAAAAATGGATAAAGTTGTGTTGGTTGGGAACCAACACAACTCTTTTCAAGGAGTTGCATGTTCCAAGAGGATTCTTCATGAGGAGTTATGATATTTCCAAACCACAACAACTTCTCCTTAAGAGTCCAAACTTCAATGGACTCCTCATTTTGCGCATGCTCAATCAGGACTACCCTTATGTTTCTATAGTTATGACAATGTGACTGCGGGCCTTGATTTTTGCACAAGTAAATCCCTTTAAAAGAGACTTACTTATCGTAGAAGAAATCTCAAGTGATTAAGAGTCGCCACCAGTCCTTTTACTGATGTGACTGGACATTAGTTTTGAAAACAAAATAAGTTTAAGTTTTGAAAATGGTTTGAAATGTCTGACTCCACACTTAAACTGGTCGACTCCCAAAAACTCATAGGTAAATTGTTATTTTATGAGTTGGGGAAGGTATTAGATACCCCACCTCATCTGCTTTCACGGTTCCCTACTTTAAACCCGTTACAGCCTAATGCTCAACTTAATTTATCAATCTATTCATCTCACCCATTGCCTTTTATATCATTTTATTGAAATTAGGTAGAGAATCCACATGTCATTTCTACCTAAATTTCGGTAACATAACAGTTGTCATATGGACCCTTGGGGAGAACAGTGATTCCCATGTCACTTTCTTCAATAACCTGATAGTCCACACATCAACAAAAACACTTCAAATATATCATACATCCACCACATCATCACTGTCCACCCAACAGCTCCATATCCATCTACCACTCATATTCATCATATTTACATATATAATTTAAGTGTAATGAACTGAGTTATACAAAGTCTAATGAATAACTATGTATAGAGCCAGTACAAAGTTGTTCTAAGTAGACTGATGCATCATTTACCTTCGACGTCAAGTTTAAAAATTGACATGGTTGTACTATCACTTCATAGCCAAGATCTCTAGATATCTCCTGCATATAAAACGGTTTGTACTTAATCAAATCCTTTACTAAAGAATTGAAAAGAGATAATGGACATTAAACTAATAAACATACTTTTTTTATGTTTTCCCTGTAGCGAACTAAACGTGAAGGTTAGTGTAAAAATGCATATTTACCATGAGGAAGAATCATTAAGTATAAGTCAAAAGTCCTAGCATTTTTTAAGGCTATGGCATCATGGGAGTCAAAAAACATGTATCCTGAACTACTCAAGATGGCACACTCACACATGGGATCAACTCATAAGTAAGAAAATAAAAAGAGAAATGAAGTCAACTCATAAAGTTTCCTATGAATAAAAAATAAATAAAAATTGTTTAAGATAATGTCTACATGAACTAAACCTCACCAAGAAAAAATGATTTAATGAACTCTTAAAATTGGTTTTAAAACCTCAATCCCAAGAAAAAGATGTATAGGTTTAGGTTTACAAAGAATTCGCAAGTTGCATAACAGTTTTAGGTAATAAATAAACAAGGAAACCATTGATGTTAATTTCTGAGAAATATTCATATCATCAATCATGGACTCCAAATCTAAAATTTTAAGAATTGTAAAATTTTAGAAACTTCTCTATTTTGGTAAAAGAAATCCAAAGCCAAGTAGATGATGTAAACTGAGTAAGCAACAAATATCGATGCATCTATAGCAGGTTTGGGCAGTAGTGGCTGATGCTACCATATGTGACCAGGGCAATAGCAGTACATGGTGAAAACCAATCTATGCCCATGGCTTGGGACATGCCTCCACAACAAAAGTGTGACTAATTCACAATGTATAAAGCTACGAGAAGGAGGAAGATATTTACACATAAATAGTAGACTACAAAGAACAATTTAACAAATAAAAGTGAGAAATCAATGTACCATGCTATACACAACTTATTTCAGATGTTACAAATCAACCTAAACTCAACAATAATTCATATTTCCTCAGAGATGAAATGAGAAACATGTAAAAACTTAGCCTCATCATAGACAAACAATTAGTCATGCTTCAAATGAATTAAAACAAATTCAAATGAAGCTAGCAATAAAAAAAAATGCAATTAAATATGCTCAAATACAAATAAGCTGATGTAATAGGATGTGCCCTTCAATTTTCAAGACACTTTGAGATTAAAAGTAGATTTAGCTGAAAATGAGTAGCATTACTCTTCAACATGCCAAAAATAAATTATTGCAAAACGTGCTAAGCCTTATACAATTGTAAGGCACGTTTTAAATACTACAATAGTCAAAACTGAGAAAAATACTCATGTCAGGATTCACCTAGTCAAAGAGTTACAGTCCAACCACATAAGCAATAAAAAAATAGGGTTTACGATGTGAAGTCATCATCTGAGACAGAAATCTAAGAGAAGATGTAACAGAAATCCAAGAGAACATATATAGCATTAGCTCCACTTAGAACATGTCCACCTTTGGTTTACCCTTCCAATACAATGTAACACAGGGCATAGAATTAATTAAGTCCTTTAACTCTGAAGAGGACACAACAAAAGACCTTAAGAGAGTTCCTAAAGGACCTAACAAATGTATTTATTGGTGAGTTTAATCAAGGGCCACCCAAAACAACACGTATACCCCCAAGGTTTTAAAAGACCTTCTTCAACAAAAACCCAGTCTGAATTGAATGTACATATAATAGAAGAACTAACCATAAATAAAAGGAGATGAAAATAATAATAATAATAATAATAAGAGATTGATAACAGTGGCTGTATTTTGTAAGAAACAAAATAAAATGACATGGAAGATGCCAGCTAGCTAAGTTGGTAAAGTTTGTGGATGTCGTACCACAGACATGGGTTCAAAACCTGTCTTCACCTATAATTACCTTAAAAAAAAATGACATGAACACTAGATATCTGAACCAGTCAATAAGAGTCACTTCAAAGCATAAAACCCCTCCCCTATGTTCATTATAAGAATGGTTTTTAAACCCGCATAACAAATTCAGCCCACTTTAAAAGCATTTTTATTGTAAAAGAAAAGAACCCCCTTAACAACGTATTAAAACTCCTCCACACCCAAGTAATATGTGCATATCTCTTAGCTACAGGGGGATCTCTTCATAGTAAAACAAAATGCATTCTAATCAGACTAGCCCTTTAACCAGAAACCAAAATTTTCAATACTCATAACGGTAAAATCAATAAATTTTATAACTCCAAAAAGAAAATGAAAAATTATATTAAAAAAAAATAAAGAAAGGAAAAATCATTGAGCAAATAAACAGAGAAAAGAAAACACCTGGAAAGAGAGAGAGAGAGCTTCCCTCTCTTGTAGCACACGGTTAGATCTTCTTTTTGAATCTCGTAGTAGTTGGGTAGCGAACAGAGCAGAGCCTAAGGATGGCTTAGATTTAGAAACTAGCAAAGAGCAAGAGGGTTGTATTTTGGTAACTAAGAAAAGCTACTTAGGAGTAGATGTGGAGGTTGTGAGGTGAAATAGGTTGTTGAGAGATTCAGGATGCCACAAAAAAAATCTTTTTCTTAGCGTGGGTTTGATGGGAGCTTTTATAGAGCACGAGGTAGGGATCTCCAAGGGGATTTCTAGAGAAGCAAGGAGAGGTTGAGGGGTTTTTGAGACCAAATCCCTTAAGTTGGGAAGCCAAGGACACGGCCCAACACTCTCCTCCTCCCCCGAGAAAATCAAGTTCAGCTCTTCTCTCTCATCGTCGGTTATGGGGGGTTTTATAGAGAGAAAATGAAGGAAGTTGGGGTCTGCTCAAAGCATGGGGGAGGTATGGGTCGTGGAAGCAAGCGTTTACAGGGGATAAGAGGGATGTGGCTCTGTTGAGGTAAGGGGTAACAAGAGGTGTGAGGGAGTGGGGATTGCAAGGTTGCAGATGGAGATGGTGTGAGGGAGTGAAGGAGGGGTGTCATGAGGGAGAAGGAAGAGGATGGAAGCGAGCAAGGTATTGGAGTCGCAGGTGATGTGAGGGAGTGGGTGAGAGAAATAAGTAGGGGATGGGGGTGTCGTGAGGGAGAGGATTGCAGAGAGAGAGAGAGAAGGGCATAGGGGTGAGAAGAGGAGCGCAAATGAGGGATGGGGTGAGCAGAGAAGAGAGAGATTAGAGAAGAGAGAGGGGAAGAAAGAGCGAGAGGGCGACAGAGAGAGAGAGAGAGATCAAAGAAGGGAGAAGGGAAGAGAGAGTGAGGCGCAAGGAGAGGGGATGAAGGTGTTGGCGAGACCGAGAGAAGAGACAGTGAGTGATGCTGGAGAGAGAGAGGAGAGATGGGGGAGGGGTAAGGAGAGCCACATATAGAGAGAGAAGGGAAAAAGAAAGCAAGAGAGGGAGAGGGCACAGAGGAGTGAGAGCTATGAGAGAGAGGGAGAGCCAGAGAAGGGGTCCTATGAGAGAGATAAGAAAGAGCGAGATAGAAAGTTAGATGAGAGAGAGAGGTTACTTGAGTCAAGGGGGCAGCGAGCCTGAGAATGGGAGGAGATTAGAGAGGGTTGGGGGTGTCGGGCTAGGAAGAAGAAGAAAGAAAAGGAAAAAAAAAAGAAGTTAAAAAAGGAAAAAATGAAAATAAAAGAAAAGAAAAGAAAAGAAAAAAGAAAAGGGGGGGGGGGAGGGACTATACCAAAAGTCACTAC
>JAOXJP010055925.1:0-15836 GCA_025762735.1 Platanus orientalis | reverse complement strand
TAAGGCTGCGTACATCTTGCCCTCCCCAGACCCCGCGTTAGCGGGAGCCTCGTGCACTGGGCCGCCCTTTTTTTTTTTATTTATCAGCCACATTTGCATCACATGTGCTCTCATTCCAGTAAAAGGTAGATAAGAAAAGAGGAAGTTCAGGAGACTAGAGAGTGCATCTCTCATACAACCCCATCTGCACTACCACCATCCCATCCCTCTATCACCCTTTATCCTTCATTCCGATTGATTTGGGCAGTCATCAGTGTCAACTGATCAGTCAACAACAATCTCTAGATCATGATTTGCCCTCTCTGTTTTGAGGCTCTGCGAATTTGGAAACCACATCATGATTCATTGCTCCTTCACTAGATCAATTTGGGACCATTTTCTTTGCCGGCCACCATTGAGTTGAACTATGCTTTGTAGTCTTCTCAAACTTGTTCGCAATGGAATTATGCTTCTCTTAGGCTGCGTTTGGATTTAGTGAATTGGAATTATGCAGTAAATTGAATTCTGTTCGCACAGGTTAGAATTCTGTAGATTCATAATCCTCTGTTTGGATGCCCAAATTAGATATTAGAGAATTGGGTTACTCGGCCCATAAGCAGCAGCGGTAGCAGCTGCGGATCCACAGCTCCACACCGAGAAATAGTTCAAGAAATTCCTCCTTGAACACCAATCGGTGGAGCTAGGATTTAGTTTACCAACCTGACGATGTGATTGAGCTATTGGTTGATGAGTATACGGTGAAGGTCCCCCAAAGAGAAGACAATCTTACAGGTCAGTGAAGTTGCTAGAGTTGAGATTCCCGTTTCTGTTATCACAGTCAGCTTTTGATGGCCAGTAATTGCCTCATGTGATTGGTCGTGGTGAAGAAATTTCCTAAGCATGTTGCTTCTTGTGCTATGCTTTCCCTACCCTATCTTAATTAATATATCAATTGTTTTGAATTTTGTTCCTTTTGATTTGTGGAACCTTGATGGTAGGGATGAAAATAAAGATGGATACACCGTTTGCAAAGAAAGCATGTGAAGGGGTTATTGAGTTTTTGTTGAGGAATCATCCACTGGATTGTCTGATTTGTGGTCAAGATGGAGAATCGGATCTACATGACCAATCCATGTCTTTTATATGGTTCATTGAAATGAAGATCTATTGTCGATAAAAACCTCTTCAACCTTGTAAAGACTGTGATGTCTTGATGTGTGCAGTGCACAAGGTATGAATCGCACAACCCTTCAATGGCATCCCCTTAAACTGCTTATAACGGAATGTCAGGAACCCAAATCTTCTCAATCTCCCAATCTCATGGTCACTGATGGTCTTTGAATCGAGAATCTCATTGTATGAACTAAAAGCTGTCTCAAGGGATTAGTTATCAGTCACCCATGCGACTGCTCAAACTCTGTATCTATAGATGCCATGGCTTGGAAAAGAGATAAAATGAAGATGAGAAAAAGAGGAGGATGCCTTGGTTTTTGTTTTTGCTGATATCTAGAGCTTCGGGAGGAAAAATGAAGAGCAGCTTGGTCGAGTTTGATGGAGGTCATCAGGAGTCTCTATTCGTTGCTTGTCCCACAACCAAGAATTGGAAATAACACCTCTTTTGAACTGAATTGAAATCAGCAGAATTGGCCTTCAATTCAGTGGATCAATTCCACATGGATTTGGCTCAATTCCGTTTCCTTACATTTAAAATCAACCCAAATGGTGGAAAGAGAATTGGGCTACCCAATTCCATTTTTGCCCATTCAAATCCGCAAATCCAAACGTACCCTTAATGATCGTGGAAAGAAATTTTAGATGGGTATCAGGCATGGCATATGTTGAGGTATTTGGAAAGAACAGAACCAAAGGATTTTTGAGGATATGAAGCAATCTCCTTTAGAGGTGGCTGAATCCATTCTCTATGAGGTGGCCTCATGGCCGGTTGCATCCAAGCTTTTTGAAGGGTTATCTATTAACGATTTCACAAGGGATTGGCAATCATGCATTTTTTCTTTATCTTTATCATGTAATCCTTAGTTGGACTCAAAGACCCTAGGTCTTCTACTTGTGCATTCCCCTCTTTTCTCTTTTCTCCTTGAATAAGATCATTTTCCACTAAAAAAAAAAAACTTAAGGATGTGGTTTTTTGTGAGTTAGCAAATCACTCAGCTAGGGTTTCTAGGACTCTTTTGTGTTTTTCATTATATATTTATTTTCTTTTTTCTTTTTTGTGGCTAGCTAAATATGTATCCTTTTTTTAGATAAGGATCAAATTTTCTTGTTCAATAGGCTAACACATATGCTACTACAAATTTGTCGAGGAAAAAGTACTGTGTGCACAAAAAGTTATGAAAATTTATTGTGTAGCAATTATTTATAATCAGTATTCTATAATGAATGATAAAACCTCTTTCCACCATGATAAAAATTATAAAACAATATAGAAAATCAGAAAAAAAATCAAGAGGTTTCTGCAATAAAAAAAATTAGTAGCCTACTTGCCTCTGAACCTTTACAAATCAGGATATTTCCAGGATGAGGGTCAGCATGGAAAAAACCACTCTTCAAGATCATTTGACCATATGCTAGTGTCAAACTTCTAAGAATGTTCCTGTATTTATAGAAATTTCAAGAAAGGTGTTAGAATCTTTGTAAAGTTTTCTATATTGGAAAAACAATATAAATAAATGTATTAAGTAATAAAATTTACTAACAAGCTTAAGTGGGGAAATTTTGAGATTCAACCTTCAAGAAGCGCAATAAAATCAATCAAATGAAAATCTCACCCAAAAACAAAACAGTAGAAGGGGGTGGGAATGAAGCTAGCACTGAGGAAAAATTATATCACGGTGAAAAGATGAGAACAAATAGATTGTGTATATAAAGAAAACACATGGGGCATAGAGTAAGGAGTATTTCGTCATATAGGTGGAAATTGGTCAGAGTTTAATCAACCCCACCCCCCCACCCCCAAAAAAAAAACAAAAAAAAACAAAAAAAATCCCCAAACAGAAAAAAAATGACAATGAAAGCTGCACTCTTTTATTTGTTTCTTTGCTGGTACTAACTTAGCATGTTAATGCATGATTTAAGCCAAAACAGAATTTTCCAAGGTAATCATGGAATTAATGACATTCTTCATCTTTCCAAAATTAACAGCCAAGGTTTTATCACTACTTGGATTTGTTGTGAAAAACAAACAAGAGTATGCTCATTGTGTAAGCAGTTATGGAGCCACAAGTGATGTAACATTTTAAAAAATAATCCCAAAGAAATCATTGAATTTATGACATTCTGTTTTTTTTTTTTTTTTTTTTTTTTTTTTGACAATTAAAGGCCAAGGTTTATCACAACTTGGATTTGTCGTGGAAGACAGACACGAGTGTGTCCCTATGTAAATAATTGTGGAGCTACAACATCAGAGCACACCGAATAAAGAAGATGGGATGAGTTTAAGTGTAAATACCATCATGATATTAATATTTGAAAGTAGAGCAAGAAAATTAGACAACACAGGGTACATTTTACTGAACAAACAACAGTTTGAGTTACATATAAATTGCTCAGTCCAAGTAGTGATTATTTGAGAATGAACAAATAAGGGAAAAGAGACTCCATACTCTCTAGGATAATCTAGGGAGCTTACTGCTTTGCCACCGCTGCAATCTTACCGCCAGGGTTTATGCCTCTTTTAGCTATTTCATCACCAAGGTTCAGAATAGGAACTCCATCTATAAACTCCATTAGTAAAACCCTCCTGACCAAAAAGAGAAGCACTTCATTAGATAAAACTAAGTTAATTAATCTTCAGAATCAGCAATGCATTCAAGATATTTTCAGAATGGACAATCTGCAAAAGTAAGCAGACTAGTGCAAAGCAATGTAATTAAGCTTTACTAGATTCAACATATGGCAGCAAGGAAATGTTAGAAAATATATGACGATATTAGAAATTGGTGGGAGGTATGAGGCACTTGGACAGAATGGTGTTAGTAGAAAGTCATGATAGAGAAGGTGCAAACACCTTAAGTGAACCTTTAAAATAATAAATGAAGTTACAGATTATCCTTTTTTCCTTTAGTGATATGTAAACTGGTAGAGTGAAGGATCAGCTACAAGAGGAAAAAGCCATACAAACTCAAGAAGAGCTGTAGACCCAAGCATCCCAAACCACCTTGATACGGGAAGCGAAACACTCCATACTCAAATTTCATGAGCTTATGCAGGTGTGTTCTGGGTATTTTTGTTTGTCAATAGTTTTATATTTGATTAGTTTTGGGTTAATCTTGGTAAATTTCTTGTCAATCAGTTTAGGGTTTTTTTTTTTATTTCCAAGTAGAATAGGTTTTATTTATTTTTTTAGGAGAGCTAAGATCTATTTCTATCACTTTTCTTTAGGCTGATTTTGTAGGGTCAAAACTTACCCATTTGGCTTGATATTCGTGTCATTTGAAAGGTTACTCAGCTATCATTCTAATGAGATTTGAGGAAGTTAAGGCCAAAATACTGTCAAGGAAACACTTTGAGATGGGAATAAACTATCTTAGAGTTCTACTTTTAGGAAATCTAGTTGAAGTTAGATTTGGAAGTCTGAAACGTAAAGTTACATATACACTTTGTAACTCAAATTTTTATAATGATTGTAATGCAGCCCGCGTTAGATGACCAAGAGATGGTGGGGGCCACTGGAAGAATCACAAGGCCAATCATATTAGAATTGCTAAATAATTAAAATTGCTATTTTAGCATTTGATTTGTTATAGGATTTTAGATATTTGATTAGGTAAAGATATATTTGATTGCTTAGATATTAGGATTGTAGCTAAGTAGCTAATTTAGTTAAGCATGGGAACATAGGCTTATAAAATTAGGGGGGATTTCTTTGTAAAGAATCATTATCTAATGTATTTTGAAGAAGAAATTGCAAATTTCAGAATTTGACGTGGATTTCTCTAAAGTCTTTTGGGCTGGTTGAGTCCCCCCGCAAAATGTTTTTTCCATCTTCTTTTGTAAAGCTTTTTCAGGGTACTTGAGCCTGCATCAGTTGGTATCAGAGGCCAGGTTCCATGGCCATGATTGATTTGCAAGCATCAAACCCACAACAAAAAGAATTTGAACAATTGAGGAAACATATAGAATTTATTACTGAGCGCATAGTGCACTCAAAGCCCCAAATCTAGAAGAATATGAAGAGGATGAAGACGTTTTCAAAAGACCATTTCATACATGTGCTCCTTATGGAAAGCCTTCTAAAATGGATTGTTGGTCTATATCTCAGGAATTGAATGATTTAGGTAAAAAGTCTGTCTTACCTAGTTTACAATAATCTTGTGTAAGATGAAGATAAAGAAGAAATAGCAAAGGGAAGTGTTGCTTTGATGTCTCTAGCTAATGTAGATATGGATGACCTTGATGATAAGGGTCTTGGAGATGCAACACCCCTACTTTTGATCAATTTTTCGCTAAGCATGGACCATTTGCATTTATCAAGAGGAAGGGGACCAGGTGATGATCAGTGTACTGATGATGGTTAGTTGCTAGTGGGTGTTCAAGCCATAGTTACCAGAGCAAGAAGCGAAAGCGAGAAGAAATGCGAAAGCGAAAAGCGGGAAGCAAAGCTTAATAAATCCTTGGGAAACGAGAAGTGAAAACCAATTAAGAAACATTTGGAGAATAGGTAGGAAGCGATTGGAAAACAAGTGCAATTTGGAAGCAACTTCAAACTAGTAGAAAAAAAAATGTTATGAAAGGACTATTAACTGAAATGAAAATAATAGGTGAATAAGTGATTGTGAGTAGGTAGTAAATTAGAAGTCTACAACCAATAAGTACTTGTATAGTAATTGATTACTAATAGGAAATAAATAACAATAACTTATGAACAATAAAGTGAATAAACTTAATAAAGTAGTAAAAAACCTAAAACTTATGCTATGTAAGTAACAAAGAATCATGACATATAAATCAATATACAAATCACTTGTTATTAGTAAAGTCAACCAATAAAAAAGATTCAAATGAGATGGTTTTTATGCAAGGTATTTTATAGTAGGGATTTGTGTAGCCGACCCCAAATAGTTAGGATAAGGCTGTTTGTTGTTGTAATAAAATAATATAAACAATAAAATCATAACTAAATCATTTTTTCTACAAAAATCATTACCAAATTTTATAGATAATACTTTATTCAATACCAACAACATAGGATTTAAATTAAATAAAATATAATTTTATTTCTTTTATTGTTTCCCAATCAATTCTATAGACATTTCTACTCGCTTTCTCCAAAGGCTTCCACTTATTTCTCCATTCACTTCACCGTGGTTCCCACTTTTAAGAAGCGTGTTTCCCACTACTTGGGAAAGCGGATTGGAATTAGTTTTCCAAACAAGCTTCCCACCTTGTACCAAGCTTCCCAACAACCATGGTTCAAGTTGCTACCACTGCATAGGTAGTGTCTTAGCTATGTAGTGTGTCTCATATGAATGATCATCCATCTCAAAGACAGTCCAAGAATTCAAAGTTGCCAGATAAGTAGCAATCAGATCTCCCACCATCAAATGGTGATAGTCAACCACCGGTAGATAATTTTGGTTGTTACAAAAGCATTGAGAGTGCATTGGATGCTGGTAGTGGTCAAGGCAGCGAAACGTGTTCGAGTGAATTGAGTAACTTTGACTCAATCTTTGCTTAGTAGAATCTCCAATGTTTTCCATATTTCTCTACAGCTATACTTTAGTAGATTTTTATTCTCCTCAAATAACCATGGGTTTCAACAAGATCAAGATCAAAATCAACGGATTTGAAATGATAGGTCGCTTGGTTACGAGAATCTCTCTTCAGAGAGAAGACGTTGAGATTATCGCTGTTAATGATCCATGTACCTCTGATTACATGATGTACATGTTTAAGTATGACAATGTTCACGGTCAGTGGAAGCATCATGACATCAAGGTGAAAAATTCAAAAATCCTTCTACTTGGTGAGAAGTCAACAACCATTTTCGGTGTTAGGAACCCTAAGGAGATCCCTTGGGCTGAGATTGGTGTTGAGTTCATCGTTGAGTCAACTAGAGTGGTTATTGCCCACTTGAAGGGTGGTGCAAAGAAGGTTGTCATTTCGGCCCCGCATAAGGATGCCCCCATGTTTGTTGTTGGTGTCAATGAGAAGGAATACAAGTCTAACTTCGACATTGTCTCCAACGTTAGCTGCACCACCAACCATCTTGCTCTCCTTGCCAAGGTTATCAATGACAGATGTTGAGGGTCTTATGACCACTATCTACTCCATAACAGCCACACAGAACACACTTGATGAGAACCACAATTACATTGATGATAAGAAGCCAGGTTCTACAAACTATACAGTAAGGCAACAAAGAATGACAGGAAGAAAAAAAAAATTGCTTAGATGACTCCAATGGCCAATAGGATCAAAACTAGAGAGTGAGTTTGCATTCTCCCGGGGTGACTGATGCAGCCCATGTTAGATGACCAAGAGATGTTGGGAGTCACCAAAAGAATCACAAGGCCAATCATATTAAAATTACTAAATAATTTAAATTGCTATTTTAGTGTTTGATTTGTTATAGGATTCTAGAAATTTTATTAGGTAAAGATGCATTTCATTGCCAAGATTTTAGGAAAGTAGCTTATTTAGTTAAGCAATGGGAACAAAGGCTTATTAAATTAGGGGGAAAATTCTTTGTAAGGGATCATTATCTAACCTATTTTGAAGAATAAATTGCATGGACTTCTCCAACTTTTTTAGGGTATTGAGTTGGGCCTGCTTTAGATTGATTAATGAATGAATGAAAATTACAAGGTCTACAACTGTTCTCTAGTATGACTCCAAAATTTTGAAGGTGCAATGCTTTCAACCCTAGATGTGACTTCAAAATAATCTTTTTATTCCTTCGAATATTCTCTTTTTATTTTTTTTATGTTTTATCAACACCCAAATTTTGACTCGGGTCAATAAACAGATCTTCCACGCTCTTCAAGACAGTGTTTAGAATCAGATCTTAGGCAACCCCGGCTTAGGAGGAATAAGACTACACATATACCGCACAAGCCCCAAAAATCCATCATAAACAACTTAAACATGATCTTAACCATACAAGCCACCAACAAACCCTAAAAAACCATAAACCGTACATGTGACTCTAGGTTGTTAGGGACATACCCTTAAGATCTCCTATGGACACATTGGTCGCAAAATATAATTCCTACACCAAGCTACATGCAAAACCTTACTAGGGACATGGCCTCTAATTCCCAGAACCATCTTCACCCTCTTTATACCCCCATTTCTGTTGAACCCTGATTTTTGAGGATTCACTGACAAGGCTACGAAAGTCTAATTTTTAGACAATTATAATATTTTCAAAATTTTTCAGCCTTCATAAGCCTTTCAACAGCAAAGCATTTTTTGCTAAAAATTACAATTTTTACCCCTCATTCTTATAGCCCCATTCTTCTTGTATAATCAAGTCTTGACCCTCGATGAATCTCCAAGACTTCCCCCCAATACCCAGTCAGTTTCTGCATCTCTCAAATTCTTCAACCTTTGAGAGTCCTGTCGTGAAAAGACCTTGGTAGACTTAGCTTGCCCTAATTTTGTACTTCTCAAACTAGTGTCTGATTTTTCCAACAGCCCTCAACATTTGAGAACCTCTCGGTAATTACACCAACGTCCAAATACTGAATGGTTAATCACTGCATCTCGAAATTTCTTCAACCTTCTAGAGTACAACAACAACAACAACAACAACAACAACAACATCAACCTTCTAGAGTCTCTCCAGAAAAATTTCCTCGATGGAGACCCCACCTGCTCCCAATCCCCACCGCAACCAAAATATGGCATTCACCAAAGTACAGTTTTGCACATAGTTTCATGTCTAAATACTTGATTATTAAACAAACTAGACCTACATCTCATGAAACCTCTGGGTTACATTTCGTGTCAAGAACTTAAGTGACAATTTTACCATTTTGTCCTTTCGAAATGAAACCAAGAATCCCTAGTGTTATTGTATCATCATGGTTGTTCACCCAAATCATGTCGGAATCCACTTCTGACTATAGCATTACAACCGGAATGTTTGAGAGGCCCAAAAAGCACTATATATTTGCAACCACCAGAGGTCGGAAGATCAAAAAGTGAACTCAGACAGATACCTAAATGGTTTGGACGAGTCCAATTTTCCCCCAAAAGACAGTATTCCATGTTTCTCTTCGTATACAAATCTGATCGACTCGCCATTTATGGCAATGCCTCCGACAACTCGACCCATACAAATTTCGTATAGACTCCTACAGACAGATACCTAACTGATTTAGACGAGTCCAATTTTCCCCCAAAAGACAGTATTCCATGTTTCTCTTCGTATACATATCTGATCGACTTGCCATTTGCGGCAATGCCTCCAATAACCCGACCCGTACATATTTTGTAAAGACCCTAATAGACAATTTTGTCATCTTGCCTTTTTTAAAGGCTAATCATAAGTTTTCCAGATTTCCAAGATTTTGGACATGCGATAGTGTGTAAATATTGGATCGCAAATCCGAGTTGGTCATTGTGTTCACATCCACTAGAAGTAAATAAAAAAAAAACCTCAAAAAAATAGACCTAAGACAAATTCTCCTAAAATTCACATTTACTACATCATTATGTGGATTAATTGCATCAACCATGGACACTTGTCAATGCTCCCATTTTACATGAAAAGCATCATGGATTTGGAGCATAAATCTCAACCCTTGATTAGGGATCCATCATGTGCTCCCCTTTGGCATGCCAAGCGTCCTCTTCCCATTGGTCCCTCTGCCACCTCACACCCTCCCTAAACTGTTATTCTATATCTACAATCATACATAATTCTGTAAACAACAAATATTTATTTCATATAAATAAGACTTGAAAATAAAATGAATAGAATGACTTACTTGACTAGATGATTCAAAAACAAAAACTTTAATTGATCAAGGCTAGTGTTTGACACTATGTCCTTAAGACAGATTTTGCTCCTTGCATTGATGTTTATGAACTTCTCAAACGTCTGCCTATCAGGATACAATAATCTACACAGAAAAAGCACTACAATCTATGTGTCTGGCGAACCAAACTTGTGTTGTTCTCTTTCTTTTACACAAATACTCTATGATGGTTATGCTTAATTCGGATTTTGGATGTTGGATTCCTGAAATGAAGGAGGGACGGAATGTTTATAGACTATTCATGTCTGTTTGGAACAGGCATAGAGACACACCTTATGATTGTTGAACAGACATGAAGGCAAAATGATGCAATTGAGTAACCATTTTCATGTTTGTTCGGAACAGACAAGGGGTTCAAATGTGCGATTTAATAGTCACATTTATGACTATTGGGTTCAACAATCATGATGGTAAAAGGGTAAAATCTGCGAAGAATAGACATGCCCGCACAGGTTTAACCATTTATGAGAGAAATAAAAATAATAAAAAAATTATTATTTTATTTTCCTTATTAACCCAACCCAACCCAGCCCGGATCGGTTCGGTTCAACATGCGAGTGTGTGTGTTTGGTTGGGCTTGGCCCATGTTGGTTAAATCCTCCCTCTTCCACAAAACTATAGTGCCCCTTAGGGCCCAAGTTTATATTTAAGGCTATTGTATATAAACCTCCAAATTTTTCTAGGCTAACCAATATAAGACTATTCAAGTTTTGCACCCTTTAACCAATGTACAATTAGGTACTTTTGGAGACAATTTCTCATTCACCCATTAATGGTTTTGAGCAACCAACCATACGGCGTTATTCTCCTCATTGAAGTGAACACGTATCCATGTGGATCCACCTCAAATGACTTGTGGGTCCCACTTACTTTGGTTCAAAGATGCCCAACCAGTCAGATTTCAAATATGGGTAATTCAAAATTTGGGCAACTCAAAACCGTTTCCAGCTATCATGGCCACGAGTCACTTGCAGATTACCCCTCACCAAAGGCTTTTGCACATGCTCACATCTCCACTAAGCCACCCTTGCACCCTAAACTCGTGACACATGTTTCCATCTTCCCCCCCTTGCTCCATAAGCTCTTAGACACTTGTCTTCATCACCATGGCCCTCCCCTCCTCCCACCATAGGCTCTTGACACATGGATTCTTAAATGTCAAGTATCTCACCAATCATTGGATTCAATTGGTTTCACCCCAAGTCTCCACGTGTCACATATCCCTTGACACTTGCACTCCAAGTCTCCGCATGTCACGCTCCCATTAGCCACTACCAACCCACTTGGCTAAAATCAATTGGCTCACTCCACCCCTCCACCCTACTCATAGCACATGTCCCCCATGACATCACCTTGCTTACCTCACTTTAAGGGACACATGACAACCATCTAATGGAACTAAACATCTATAAATACCCCCCAATTCCGTGCACAAGAGGGGGGACTTAAAGAAAAATTGGTTACAAAAAAGCTAAAGAGAAGATAAGAGAGAAAAGAGAAGAGAGAAGGAATAAAGGGTAAAGAAAAGAGAAGAGAAGAGAAGGGAGAGTGATATGGACATTAGAGCAAGGTGGGGCCCACACTTGGCTTTGGTGGGGTCCACGCATGGAGCGATTTATGGAAGATGCAATGTTATATGGTTTAATAAGGGTCTTATAAGGGGGGTAATGTTTATTTTATGTGTCCATGTAACAAGGCCAATAGTGCCAAGATGTTGGTTGTTATTTTAGAGTAATCCTATTTTTTATGTTTACCCCATTTTTTCAATGTCAAAATTTGTCATTTTGGCTTGATTTTTATGTAATTAGATAGGTTATTCAGTTACCTTTATAACGAGTCCAAGATTGTGCAAATCCGATGTGATTTGAGAAAATTATGACCAAATTACTAAGAGGTGTCAAGTAAAAACGGGAATAGTGTTTTTTTTATAAAGTTTTAAGTTTTAGTTGTTTTAATTTTAGGAAAGTGGGTTTTTAATTTTATATTTTAGAAAACTTGGCTAGCAAGCTAAGGATTTTAGGAAATTTCCAATTTTGGCAAGTCTGTAATTGTTTAAGCTTGTAAGCCTATTTAAAGGCAATCTCTCCCCATAATTTTATAATAAATGAAGAAATTGATGAATAAAGAATTTTTAGGCTTTTTAGCTCTTGGCTAGTGTGTTCTTCCTTTGTGAAGTCTAAAAACCAAAAGTGGTTTTCCCCAAAGGTGAATTCTTTTATTCAAGCTTGGTGGATGTCAAGATCCCCTGTTTTGGGTTTTAGGTTTGAAAAAACTTCAAATCAGGTCTTTATCTTCTTTTCTTTTTTTTTCTTTTTTTGTTTCCGCTACATCACTTTGAATTTTATTGATATTCTTGGCTATCATTCTACAATATCTTTGGTATCATATCTGTTGTCCTGCATCAGACTCCCCCCCCCCCCAATCCTCCCTCTCTTTTCCTCCTTTCTCCATGAGCAAAGGTAATCTCTCTCCACTTCTCTCTCTTTTCCCATTAATGTCTTCCTCTCTTTTCTATCATTTACTTCTCTTTCTTCTATTTCCCTATCTCCTTTTTTCAAGAAATCGAGAATCATTACTTCTAAAACTTGCGGCATACTGGTTCATCTTTCCCCCTTCTGATTTTAGAGACTGAAATCAGGCTTAACTCTGATCTAATATTAGCCCGGTGTAGCCTTTTATCAGTCCTCAATTCTGTCCCGAAATCAAAACTTTCTGCCCCTGTTTCAACCACTAAATTAGCCTTAAACTAGTCACTGATTTGAACTCAAATAGTCCTAGATTTACCACCTTCTACCTCGTTGAAATACCTACCTTGAAACACTATGACCCTGCTGTTTTGAAGTCCCACGAACTAACCTGTTTTCTAATCCCACGACAACCTTCTTACAGTCCTATATTTCAGCCCCAAATTTAGCACTGGTCTAGACCTATAATCTGTCCAGATTTTCCTTCCATGTGTAGCTCCTTCCCCAGTCAGATTCTACATCAGATTTGGCATCAGAGCTTACATCCTACATCAACATGGGGCCATGAAGCACCGTTAGAAGCGATTTCGTTCGGAGAAAATTCTAAAGGATTATAGGTAGACATACTTGTGATATGCTCCGAGACCAAGAGCAAGAAGAGTCACGCTAAGATGGGCCAATAATCACAATCAGTGCTGGAATACCGACAACAAGCACGACTATTAATCAAAATATGAAGCAACTACGGAAAGTAGAGGACTCAACAACCCATCGTATGTAACAAACAACCTCACACTGTTGCATACATCACCAAAGGAAATCGCTGACCTCTGTAGATGAAAGGCAAACTCAACAAATTGTCCAACACACACTATGGCCAAACAACAGCCCAAAAAACCATATAACACCCAAGAACATACAGCAGAATAGAGAACGATCACCATAGCAACCACAACTCGAGGAAAATGCAACATTGCTATGGCGCACAACCACAAAACGAGGGGATATACTACCCAGCACCAGTAGGCCCAGATACACAACCAGCCTGCAGATAGGTCTATGGAGAGGCAGCAAGAACCATTCAAATAATCCTCACGTCCACTGGAGGACTACCATACCACAGAAGCACACCACAACACATGTCGGAAGGCTAAATATAGCTCAAGCACATAATATGAAACGTAGTAGGTCCCCACAATCCAACATAGCACCAAATTACAGAGTCATACACAATGGAAGTCGATCAAAAGCAGTAGGAGGTAGTATGATAGCACAAAAATAAAGAACCAAGCCCAAAAACGGGAGTTGGAGCCCTAGGCGTCAATCCCGAAATGGGAAAATGACTAATTTTGTCAAAATTCAACAAAATTGAATGAGACTTGTCCCAAAAGATTGCTAGTACAAAAACGATCCCGTAAGTAGGTACCAATCTCGCAAATCAAAAAGGGTTCAAATCGAGCAGATCTACAGAAACATCAAAATTGGTAAAATCTGATGAAAATCACTAAAAATTTCACCAAAAATCGAAAACTCACCCAAATGACTTCAAAGTTGCAAACTTTCAACCAAAGGCTTCATCTGAACCAGGCGATCCAGGAGCTACAGTTTTCAAACTTTCATGGCCAACCTTACTGTACGGACTTCTGGAATCAGTGTACGGCGTGCTAGCGTCAGCAGGTCTACTGTGGAGCTTTGGCTGTGCTCAGCAACTTTGGACCTTTGGCTCTAATACCAAGTTAACAGTGAATTGACTAACTCTCCCAAAACCTTAAGATGTTAGGAGATAGATAATTTAATATACTTCAACACCCCCTCAAGAGTTCTCTCCTGGGAACACTTGGGGAACCAAGTGCAAGTCCACAACATGCACATATGTGCAATACTACGTCCGAGAGAATACTTTTACTTCTTTGCTACCCATCATTCCTTTATTGTTCCATTCAATTATTCCTTTCTCCTTTTCCTCTAAATAGTTCTTGCATCACACCAAGAGTAGTAAATTTGTGAACTGAATACGCTAAACAGCATCTTCTGTAAAGTTGTTAATGACATTAGAAAACCGGTACTCACACCTCTACAAAAGTTATTCCCTTTTGTCATAAATCATCATTATCTTTTGAAATGTTATACACCATTGGTTGCCTACATGCCTTTCTTCCAACTGTAATGTATAACATAGAAGCACTTTTCTTGTGGTCGCCTTACAAGTTCAGTGATTGTTAAACTCTTCACATAAGGAAATCAGACTTCATCAAAATATACAGCACCCCCACTACCTTCACCAAAAAAAAAATTCAGTTCTTGATATAAATCTTTTAAAACTCCTCCCAGCTTTCCATTTGAGAAAATGTCAAATTTCCCAAGCTACAGTTTTCCTTCTTCATAACATGAACACTGACTATCAAACTTATCTACCCATCCCACGATAGGATCAACAAACAAAATATTTCCACAGAATCATGTCATTGCTCATGAGAAAGCAAAGTGAAGTGATATAAAATATAGTAGCAAAGACCTGCTGTCATGATGGGGGAAGATAGCTTCCATATTTAATGATATATGAAGAAAAAACTTACTATAATTTTCAAATTAAAAAAGACAATGAACTAAAAGAACACCAATAGCATGCCAACTCTATTATTACGTGATATATTTGGTTGAACTTATTGTCCAGCCAAAAAATGATAATAGAATAAAAAAACAACACAGAAACAAATAAAGAGAGGTGATGTACCTTTTTTAAGCAATAGGAATTCAAGACAGTTATTTATGCCACAAAAAAAGGACATCAATCATAGCTAAAGCAAAGTTGAGGTAGAAACACCCTAGAAACTTCTCCAAGTAAAAATCATTGACAAAGTAAGATTGCCCAGATGGTATGTGAAAAAGCACCCTCCAAATCAAGATCCACTGTAAAATAACTTACAAACTCTCAATCAAAATTATGTTTGGCATAACTGTAAGCTTGATAGAAATGCTAGTACCTTTAAGGTTTTTAAATGCATTATTAACATTCCACTCCATTAGGTTCTGGTTTTTCCACCAACCGTTCCTGTATGACGATAGATTTTGTGAGAAAACACCTAACAAATATGTAAAACCTTCAAGAAATCATGCATCCGTTCAATGGGAGGAGAAATAGAAAGAAGACTAGGAAGTTTTGTAGCCCTTTCTTCTTCTTCTTCTATTATTTTTATTTTTGATAAGTGGGAAACTTATGGTTATATGAACCATAACTTCAATAAACAACATGCAAACAATTCGATTATATTAGAGACAAATTGTTAACAACCTTTCTACGGTAAAATCCCATCATCAACAACAAGAACCATTACTAGGTAATATATACCCCTAGTTAGAATCTAATATCAGATACAATGGTGCAAAC